>JAWQEG010003652.1:12500-15000 GCA_033782935.1 Petrolisthes cinctipes | reverse complement strand
TCAAACCTAACCTCACATAACCTCAAACCTAACCTCACATAACCTCAAACCTAACCTCACATAACCTCAAACCTAACCTCACATAACCTCAAACCTAACCTCACATAACCTCAAACCAAACCTCACATAAACTCAAACCTAACCTCACATATCCTCAAACCTAACCTCACATAACCTCAAACCTAACCTCACATAACCTCAAACCTAACCTCACATAACCTCAAACCTAACCTAACCCAACCTAACCTAACCTCAAACCTAACCTATCCTAACCTCAGACCAAACCTAACCTAACCTAACCTCACCTAACCACAAACCTAACCTAACCCAACCTAACCTAACCTCAGACCAAACCTAACCTAACCTAACCTAACCTAACCTCAAACCTAACCTAACCTAACCTCAAACCTAACCTAACCTAACCTCAAACCTAACCTAACCTAACCTAACCTCAAACCTAACCTAACCTAACCTAACCTCAAACCTAACCTAACCTAACCTAACCTCAAACCTAACCTAACCTAACCTAACCTCAAACCTAACCTAACCTAACCAAACCTCAAACCTAACCTAACCTAACCTAACCTGAAACCTAACCTAACCTAACCTCAAACCTAACCTAACCTAACCTAACCTCAAACCTAACCTAACCTAACCTAACCTCAAACCTAACCTAACCTAACCTAACCTCAAACCTAACCTAACCTAACCTCAAACATAACCTAACCTCAAACCTAACCTAACCTAACCTAACCTCAAACCTAACCTAACCTAACTTCAAACCTAACCTAACCTAACCTAATCTCAAACCTAACCTAACCTAACCTAACCTCAAACCTAACCTAACCTAACCTAACCTCAAACCTAACCTAACCTAACCTAACCTCAAACCTAACCTAACCTAACCTAACCTCAAACCTAACCTAACCTAACCTAACGTCAAACCTAACCTAACCTAACCTCAAACCTAACCTAACCTAACCTCAAACCTAACCTAACCTAACCAAACCTCAAACCTAACCTAACCTAACCTAACCTCAAACCTAACCTAACCTAACCTCAAACCTAACCTAACCTAACCTAACCTCAAACCTAACCTAACCTCAAACCTAACCTAACCTAACCTCAAACCTAACCTAACCTAACCTAACTTCAAACCTAACCTAACCTAACCTAACCTCAAACCTAACCTAACCTCACATAACCTCAAACCTAACCTCACCTAACCTCAAACCTAACCTAACCCAACCTAACCTAACCTCAAACCTAACCTAACCTAACCTCAGACCAAACCTAACCTAACCTAACCTCACCTAACCACAAACCTAACCTAACCCAACCTAACCTAACCTCAAACCTAACCTAACCTAACCTCAAACCTAACCTAACCTAACCTCAAACCTAACCTAACCTAACCTAACCTCAAACCTAACCTAACCTAACCTAACCTCAAACCTAACCTAACCTAACCTAACCTCAAACCTAACCTAACCTAACCTCAAACCTAACCTAACCTAACCAAACCTCAAACCTAACCTAACCTAACCTAACCTTAAACCTAACCTAACCTAACCTCAAACCTAACCTGACCTAACCTAACCTCAAACCTAACCTAACCTAACCTAACCTCAAACCTAACCTAACCTAACCTAACCTCAAACCTAACCTAACCTCAAACCTAACCTAACCTAACCTAACCTCAAACCTAACCTAACCTAACCTCAAACCTAACCTAACCTACCCTAACCTCAAAAATAACCTAACCTAACCTAACCTCAAACCTAACCTAACCTCAAACTTAAACTAACCTCAAACCTAACCTCACATAACCTCAAACCTAACCTCACATAACCTCAAACCTAACCTCACATAACCTCAAACCTAACCTCACATAACCTCAAACCTAACCTCACATAACCTCAAACCTAACCTCACATAACCTCAAACCTAACCTCACATAACCTCAAACCTAACCTCACATAAACTCAAACCTAACCTCACATAACCTCAAACCTAACCTCACATAACTTCAAACCTAACCTCACATAACCTCAAACCTAACCTCACATAACCTCAAACCTAACCTCACATAACCTCAAACCTAACCTCACATAACCTCAAACCTAACCTCACATAACCTCAAACCTAACCTCACATAACCTCAAACCTAACCTCACATAACCTCAAACCTAACCTCACATAACCTCAAACCTAACCTCACATAACCTCAAACCTAACCTCACATAACCTCAAACCTAACCTCACATAACCTCAAACCTAACCTCACATAACCTCAAACCTAACCTCACATAACCTCAAACCTAACCTCACATAACCTCAAACCTAACCTCACATAACCTCAAACCTAACCTCACATAACCTCAAACCTAACCTAACCTAACCTCAAACCTAACCTCACATAACCTCAAACCTAACCTCACATAACCTCAAACCTAACCTCACATAACCTCAAACCTAACCTCACATAACCTCAAACCTA
>JAWQEG010003652.1:2500-10000 GCA_033782935.1 Petrolisthes cinctipes | reverse complement strand
TCAAATTTAACCTCACATAAACTCAAACCTAACCTCACATAACCTCAAACCTCAAACCTAACCTAACCTAACCTAACCCTAAACCTAACCTAACCTAACCTCAAACCTAACCTAACCTAACCTAACCTCAAACCTAACCTAACCTAACCTAACCTCAAACCTAACCTAACCTAACCTAACCTCAAACCTAACCTAACCTAACCTCAAACCTAACCTAACCTCAAACCTAACCTAACCTAACCTAACCTCAAACCTAACCTAACCTAACCTCAAACCTAACCTAACCTAACCTAATCTCAAACCTAACCTAACCTCAAACCTAACCTAACCAAACCTAACCTCAAACCTAACCTAACCTAACCTAACCTCAAAAATAACCTAACCTAACCTCATACCTAACCTAACCTCAAACCTAACCTAACTTAAACTAACCTCAAACCTAACCTCACATAACCTCAAACCTAATCTCACATAACCTCAAACCTAACCTCACATAACCTCAAACCTAACCTCACATAACCTCAAACCTAACCTCACATAACCTCAAACCTAACCTCACATAAACTCAAACCTAACCTCACATAACCTCAAACCTAACCTCACATAACTTCAAACCTAACCTCACATAACCTCAAACCTAACCTCACATAACCTCAAATCTAACCTCACATAACCTCAAACCTAACCTCACATAACCTCAAACCTAACCTCACATAACCTCAAACCTAACCTCACATAACTTTAAACCTAACCTCACATAACCTCAAACCTAACCTCACATAACCTCAAACTTAACCTAACCTAACCTCAAACCTAACCTGACCTAACCTAACCTCAAACCTAACCTAACCTAACCTAACCTCAAACCTAACCTAACCTAGCCTAACCTCAAACCTAACCTAACCTCAAACCTAACCTAACCTAACCTAACCTCAAACCTAACCTAACATAACCTAACCTCGAACCTAACCTAACCTAACTTAACCTCGAACCTAACCTAACCTAACCTAACCTCGAACCTAACCTAACCTAACCTAACCTCGAACCTAACCTAACCTAACCTAACCTAACCTCAAACCTAACCTAACCTAACCTCAAACCTAACTTAACCTAACCTCAAACCTAACCTAACCTAACCTCAAACCTAACCTAACCTAACCTCAAACCTAACCTCACATAACCTCAAACCTAACCTCACATAACCTCAAACCTAACCTCACATAACCTCAAACCTCAAGGTTTGAGGTTATGTGAGGTTAGGTTTGAGGTTAGGTTAGGTTAGGTTAGGTTAGGTTAGGTTAGGTTAGGTTAGGTTAGGTTAGGTTAGGTTAGGTTAGGTTAGGTTAGGTTAGGTTAGGTTAGGTTAGGTTAGGTTAGGTTAGGTTAGGTTAGGTTAGGTTAGGTTAGGTTAGGTTAGGTTAGGTTAGGTTAGGTTAGGTTAGGTTAGGTTAGGTTAGGTTAGGTTAGGTTAGGTTAGGTTAGGTTAGGTTAGGTTAGGTTAGGTTAGGTTAGGTTAGGTTAGGTTAGGTTAGGTTAGGTTAGGTTAGGTTAGGTTAGGTTAGGTTAGGTTAGGTTAGGTTAGGTTAGGTTAGGTTAGGTTAGGTTAGGTTAGGTTAGGTTAGGTTAGGTTAGGTTAGGTTAGGTTAGGTTAGGTTAGGTTAGGTTAGGTTAGGTTAGGTTAGGTTAGGTTAGGTTAGGTTAGGTTAGGTTAGGTTAGGTTAGGTTAGGTTAGGTTAGGTTAGGTTAGGTTAGGTTAGGTTAGGTTAGGTTAGGTTAGGTTAGGTTAGGTTAGGTTAGGTTAGGTTAGGTTAGGTTAGGTTAGGTTAGGTTAGGTTAGGTTAGGTTAGGTTAGGTTAGGTTAGGTTAGGTTAGGTTAGGTTAGGTTAGGTTAGGTTAGGTTAGGTTAGGTTAGGTTAGGTTAGGTTAGGTTAGGTTAGGTTAGGTTAGGTTAGGTTAGGTTAGGTTAGGTTAGGTTAGGTTAGGTTAGGTTAGGTTAGGTTAGGTTAGGTTAGGTTAGGTTAGGTTAGGTTAGGTTAGGTTAGGTTAGGTTAGGTTAGGTTAGGTTAGGTTAGGTTAGGTTAGGTTAGGTTAGGTTAGGTTAGGTTAGGTTAGGTTAGGTTAGGTTAGGTTAGGTTAGGTTAGGTTAGGTTAGGTTAGGTTAGGTTAGGTTAGGTTAGGTTAGGTTAGGTTAGGTTAGGTTAGGTTAGGTTAGGTTAGGTTAGGTTAGGTTAGGTTAGGTTAGGTTAGGTTAGGTTAGGTTAGGTTAGGTTAGGTTAGGTTAGGTTAGGTTAGGTTAGGTTAGGTTAGGTTAGGTTAGGTTAGGTTAGGTTAGGTTAGGTTAGGTTAGGTTAGGTTAGGTTAGGTTAGGTTAGGTTAGGTTAGGTTAGGTTAGGTTAGGTTAGGTTAGGTTAGGTTAGGTTAGGTTAGGTTAGGTTAGGTTAGGTTAGGTTAGGTTAGGTTAGGTTAGGTTAGGTTAGGTTAGGTTAGGTTAGGTTAGGTTAGGTTAGGTTAGGTTAGGTTAGGTTAGGTTAGGTTAGGTTAGGTTAGGTTAGGTTAGGTTAGGTTAGGTTAGGTTAGGTTAGGTTAGGTTAGGTTAGGTTAGGTTAGGTTAGGTTAGGTTAGGTTAGGTTAGGTTAGGTTAGGTTAGGTTAGGTTAGGTTAGGTTAGGTTAGGTTAGGTTAGGTTAGGTTAGGTTAGGTTAGGTTAGGTTAGGTTAGGTTAGGTTAGGTTAGGTTAGGTTAGGTTAGGTTAGGTTAGGTTAGGTTAGGTTAGGTTAGGTTAGGTTAGGTTAGGTTAGGTTAGGTTAGGTTAGGTTAGGTTAGGTTAGGTTAGGTTAGGTTAGGTTAGGTTAGGTTAGGTTAGGTTAGGTTAGGTTAGGTTAGGTTAGGTTAGGTTAGGTTAGGTTAGGTTAGGTTAGGTTAGGTTAGGTTAGGTTAGGTTAGGTTAGGTTAGGTTAGGTTAGGTTAGGTTAGGTTAGGTTAGGTTAGGTTAGGTTAGGTTAGGTTAGGTTAGGTTAGGTTAGGTTAGGTTAGGTTAGGTTAGGTTAGGTTAGGTTAGGTTAGGTTAGGTTAGGTTAGGTTAGGTTAGGTTAGGTTAGGTTAGGTTAGGTTAGGTTAGGTTAGGTTAGGTTAGGTTAGGTTAGGTTAGGTTAGGTTAGGTTAGGTTAGGTTAGGTTAGGTTAGGTTAGGTTAGGTTAGGTTAGGTTAGGTTAGGTTAGGTTAGGTTAGGTTAGGTTAGGTTAGGTTAGGTTAGGTTAGGTTAGGTTAGGTTAGGTTAGGTTAGGTTAGGTTAGGTTAGGTTAGGTTAGGTTAGGTTAGGTTAGGTTAGGTTAGGTTAGGTTAGGTTAGGTTAGGTTAGGTTAGGTTAGGTTAGGTTAGGTTAGGTTAGGTTAGGTTAGGTTAGGTTAGGTTAGGTTAGGTTAGGTTAGGTTAGGTTAGGTTAGGTTAGGTTAGGTTAGGTTAGGTTAGGTTAGGTTAGGTTAGGTTAGGTTAGGTTAGGTTAGGTTAGGTTAGGTTAGGTTAGGTTAGGTTAGGTTAGGTTAGGTTAGGTTAGGTTAGGTTAGGTTAGGTTAGGTTAGGTTAGGTTAGGTTAGGTTAGGTTAGGTTAGGTTAGGTTAGGTTAGGTTAGGTTAGGTTAGGTTAGGTTAGGTTAGGTTAGGTTAGGTTAGGTTAGGTTAGGTTAGGTTAGGTTAGGTTAGGTTAGGTTAGGTTAGGTTAGGTTAGGTTAGGTTAGGTTAGGTTAGGTTAGGTTAGGTTAGGTTAGGTTAGGTTAGGTTAGGTTAGGTTAGGTTAGGTTAGGTTAGGTTAGGTTAGGTTAGGTTAGGTTAGGTTAGGTTAGGTTAGGTTAGGTTAGGTTAGGTTAGGTTAGGTTAGGTTAGGTTAGGTTAGGTTAGGTTAGGTTAGGTTAGGTTAGGTTAGGTTAGGTTAGGTTAGGTTAGGTTAGGTTAGGTTAGGTTAGGTTAGGTTAGGTTAGGTTAGGTTAGGTTAGGTTAGGTTAGGTTAGGTTAGGTTAGGTTAGGTTAGGTTAGGTTAGGTTAGGTTAGGTTAGGTTAGGTTAGGTTAGGTTAGGTTAGGTTAGGTTAGGTTAGGTTAGGTTAGGTTAGGTTAGGTTAGGTTAGGTTAGGTTAGGTTAGGTTAGGTTAGGTTAGGTTAGGTTAGGTTAGGTTAGGTTAGGTTAGGTTAGGTTAGGTTAGGTTAGGTTAGGTTAGGTTAGGTTAGGTTAGGTTAGGTTAGGTTAGGTTAGGTTAGGTTAGGTTAGGTTAGGTTAGGTTAGGTTAGGTTAGGTTAGGTTAGGTTAGGTTAGGTTAGGTTAGGTTAGGTTAGGTTAGGTTAGGTTAGGTTAGGTTAGGTTAGGTTAGGTTAGGTTAGGTTAGGTTAGGTTAGGTTAGGTTAGGTTAGGTTAGGTTAGGTTAGGTTAGGTTAGGTTAGGTTAGGTTAGGTTAGGTTAGGTTAGGTTAGGTTAGGTTAGGTTAGGTTAGGTTAGGTTAGGTTAGGTTAGGTTAGGTTAGGTTAGGTTAGGTTAGGTTAGGTTAGGTTAGGTTAGGTTAGGTTAGGTTAGGTTAGGTTAGGTTAGGTTAGGTTAGGTTAGGTTAGGTTAGGTTAGGTTAGGTTAGGTTAGGTTAGGTTAGGTTAGGTTAGGTTAGGTTAGGTTAGGTTAGGTTAGGTTAGGTTAGGTTAGGTTAGGTTAGGTTAGGTTAGGTTAGGTTAGGTTAGGTTAGGTTAGGTTAGGTTAGGTTAGGTTAGGTTAGGTTAGGTTAGGTTAGGTTAGGTTAGGTTAGGTTAGGTTAGGTTAGGTTAGGTTAGGTTAGGTTAGGTTAGGTTAGGTTAGGTTAGGTTAGGTTAGGTTAGGTTAGGTTAGGTTAGGTTAGGTTAGGTTAGGTTAGGTTAGGTTAGGTTAGGTTAGGTTAGGTTAGGTTAGGTTAGGTTAGGTTAGGTTAGGTTAGGTTAGGTTAGGTTAGGTTAGGTTAGGTTAGGTTAGGTTAGGTTAGGTTAGGTTAGGTTAGGTTAGGTTAGGTTAGGTTAGGTTAGGTTAGGTTAGGTTAGGTTAGGTTAGGTTAGGTTAGGTTAGGTTAGGTTAGGTTAGGTTAGGTTAGGTTAGGTTAGGTTAGGTTAGGTTAGGTTAGGTTAGGTTAGGTTAGGTTAGGTTAGGTTAGGTTAGGTTAGGTTAGGTTAGGTTAGGTTAGGTTAGGTTAGGTTAGGTTAGGTTAGGTTAGGTTAGGTTAGGTTAGGTTAGGTTAGGTTAGGTTAGGTTAGGTTAGGTTAGGTTAGGTTAGGTTAGGTTAGGTTAGGTTAGGTTAGGTTAGGTTAGGTTAGGTTAGGTTAGGTTAGGTTAGGTTAGGTTAGGTTAGGTTAGGTTAGGTTAGGTTAGGTTAGGTTAGGTTAGGTTAGGTTAGGTTAGGTTAGGTTAGGTTAGGTTAGGTTAGGTTAGGTTAGGTTAGGTTAGGTTAGGTTAGGTTAGGTTAGGTTAGGTTAGGTTAGGTTAGGTTAGGTTAGGTTAGGTTAGGTTAGGTTAGGTTAGGTTAGGTTAGGTTAGGTTAGGTTAGGTTAGGTTAGGTTAGGTTAGGTTAGGTTAGGTTAGGTTAGGTTAGGTTAGGTTAGGTTAGGTTAGGTTAGGTTAGGTTAGGTTAGGTTAGGTTAGGTTAGGTTAGGTTAGGTTAGGTTAGGTTAGGTTAGGTTAGGTTAGGTTAGGTTAGGTTAGGTTAGGTTAGGTTAGGTTAGGTTAGGTTAGGTTAGGTTAGGTTAGGTTAGGTTAGGTTAGGTTAGGTTAGGTTAGGTTAGGTTAGGTTAGGTTAGGTTAGGTTAGGTTAGGTTAGGTTAGGTTAGGTTAGGTTAGGTTAGGTTAGGTTAGGTTAGGTTAGGTTAGGTTAGGTTAGGTTAGGTTAGGTTAGGTTAGGTTAGGTTAGGTTAGGTTAGGTTAGGTTAGGTTAGGTTAGGTTAGGTTAGGTTAGGTTAGGTTAGGTTAGGTTAGGTTAGGTTAGGTTAGGTTAGGTTAGGTTAGGTTAGGTTAGGTTAGGTTAGGTTAGGTTAGGTTAGGTTAGGTTAGGTTAGGTTAGGTTAGGTTAGGTTAGGTTAGGTTAGGTTAGGTTAGGTTAGGTTAGGTTAGGTTAGGTTAGGTTAGGTTAGGTTAGGTTAGGTTAGGTTAGGTTAGGTTAGGTTAGGTTAGGTTAGGTTAGGTTAGGTTAGGTTAGGTTAGGTTAGGTTAGGTTAGGTTAGGTTAGGTTAGGTTAGGTTAGGTTAGGTTAGGTTAGGTTAGGTTAGGTTAGGTTAGGTTAGGTTAGGTTAGGTTAGGTTAGGTTAGGTTAGGTTAGGTTAGGTTAGGTTAGGTTAGGTTAGGTTAGGTTAGGTTAGGTTAGGTTAGGTTAGGTTAGGTTAGGTTAGGTTAGGTTAGGTTAGGTTAGGTTAGGTTAGGTTAGGTTAGGTTAGGTTAGGTTAGGTTAGGTTAGGTTAGGTTAGGTTAGGTTAGGTTAGGTTAGGTTAGGTTAGGTTAGGTTAGGTTAGGTTAGGTTAGGTTAGGTTAGGTTAGGTTAGGTTAGGTTAGGTTAGGTTAGGTTAGGTTAGGTTAGGTTAGGTTAGGTTAGGTTAGGTTAGGTTAGGTTAGGTTAGGTTAGGTTAGGTTAGGTTAGGTTAGGTTAGGTTAGGTTAGGTTAGGTTAGGTTAGGTTAGGTTAGGTTAGGTTAGGTTAGGTTAGGTTAGGTTAGGTTAGGTTAGGTTAGGTTAGGTTAGGTTAGGTTAGGTTAGGTTAGGTTAGGTTAGGTTAGGTTAGGTTAGGTTAGGTTAGGTTAGGTTAGGTTAGGTTAGGTTAGGTTAGGTTAGGTTAGGTTAGGTTAGGTTAGGTTAGGTTAGGTTAGGTTAGGTTAGGTTAGGTTAGGTTAGGTTAGGTTAGGTTAGGTTAGGTTAGGTTAGGTTAGGTTAGGTTAGGTTAGGTTAGGTTAGGTTAGGTTAGGTTAGGTTAGGTTAGGTTAGGTTAGGTTAGGTTAGGTTAGGTTAGGTTAGGTTAGGTTAGGTTAGGTTAGGTTAGGTTAGGTTAGGTTAGGTTAGGTTAGGTTAGGTTAGGTTAGGTTAGGTTAGGTTAGGTTAGGTTAGGTTAGGTTAGGTTAGGTTAGGTTAGGTTAGGTTAGGTTAGGTTAGGTTAGGTTAGGTTAGGTTAGGTTAGGTTAGGTTAGGTTAGGTTAGGTTAGGTTAGGTTAGGTTAGGTTAGGTTAGGTTAGGTTAGGTTAGGTTAGGTTAGGTTAGGTTAGGTTAGGTTAGGTTAGGTTAGGTTAGGTTAGGTTAGGTTAGGTTAGGTTAGGTTAGGTTAGGTTAGGTTAGGTTAGGTTAGGTTAGGTTAGGTTAGGTTAGGTTAGGTTAGGTTAGGTTAGGTTAGGTTAGGTTAGGTTAGGTTAGGTTAGGTTAGGTTAGGTTAGGTTAGGTTAGGTTAGGTTAGGTTAGGTTAGGTTAGGTTAGGTTAGGTTAGGTTAGGTTAGGTTAGGTTAGGTTAGGTTAGGTTAGGTTAGGTTAGGTT
>JAWQEG010003651.1:7500-64895 GCA_033782935.1 Petrolisthes cinctipes | reverse complement strand
ACTCGTTCCAATCTCGCGATATCCTTTCGGTAAGAAGGACTCCAAAACTGGACTGCATACTCCAGGTGCGGTCGGACAAGGGAATTGTACAGACAAAGTACTATCTCCTTGTTCCGGTATCCAAACTGTCGCTTTATGAACCCTAACATCCTTTGGGCTTTCTTCTCAGCCTCAATACACTGCTTTGAGAACTTGAGGTCGCTGGTGATAGTTACACCCAAGTCTTTCTCAGTATCAGTGCTTACGAGAGCATTGCCCTTAAGGTTATACTCTGTTCGGGGGTTTCTGTGGCCTATATGCATAACTTTGCATTTGTTCACGTTAAATGGCATTTGCCACGTGTCAGACCACTCCCCGATTTTCCTAAGATCTTCTTGTAAGCGGGTAGTATTTCCTTCTTTCGCGACATTCATACCAAGCTTAGTATCATCGGCGAATTTGGAAATCTTGGCAACCATGTCACCATCCACGTCATTAACATAGATGATAAACAGTAGTGGTCCCAGAACAATACCTTGGGGAACACCGCTAGTAACGGGCACCCACTCTGAAGCCTGTCCATTCACTACCACCCGCTGCCGTCTGTCACTTAGCCAGTTCTCTATCCAATTTGCCACATTTCCGACTATGCCCAGTGCACGCACTTTCTGAAGGAGGCGGCGGTGGGGTACCTTATCAAAGGCTTTCTGAAAGTCTAAGTAGACAACATCGACCGCTTTATTCCGATCATGCTCACTGAAAACAAAATGGAAGAATTCCACCAGATTTGTGAAGTATGACCGGTGCTGCCGGAACCCATGCTGGGAACCCCTCAGTAGCAAATTTGATTCTAAGTGTGCTGTTATTTTGTCCACCATGATGCTCTCCATGAGTTTACAGACTATCGAGGTTAAACTGATGGGTCTGTAGTTTGACGGTTGGCTAGCATCTCCCTTCTTGAAGATTGGAGTCACCTCTGCCTCACGCCAGTCTCAATGGATTAGTAGGTTACGGATTTCCCGATTAAACCACTTCGGTTGAATGAACTTCTGACCTGTTCCCTTCAGAGGAATAAAGCGCGACTGAAGTTCCATGAAGGAAGACAAGAATGACCTCCACAGATCATCAGCACTCTCTCCCTCCTCTAGTTCCATTTCAGCAACGCCTTCAGGAAGACCTGCAAAGTTCGCTCTCCCCATGTCCAATTTTCTATGCACTGGGGTCACAGTCTCCATATTAGGGACCTTAACTGAAAATCTTATAAGCTTGTGGTCGCTTCTGCCTATTTCTTCGTTTACAGAGAGGTCTTGAATGATGTCATCCTCGGAGGTGAGGACCAAGTCAAGTATGTTAGCACCTCTTGTTGGCTCCCTTACCCATCGAGTGCCTATTTCTAGGTCAACTCCAAGGAGCTCGTGGTTCGATGTGATGTTGCAGGTCATCGATTTGATAGAGTTCTTTACATACAACAGCACACCACCACCCCCTCTGTCCTCTCTATCTTTGTGGAAGAGTTGGTAGCCTGGAATCACGAATTCCCCTTCAAGATCTCTGTCTGAGGTTCTCAACCATGACTCCGTTATGGCCACCATCTCGGGTTCCTCTGTCGCAACGAGGGCCCGCAGTTCCAAAAACTTGTTTCGGATGGACCTGGCATTGAACAATAGAACCTTCAGGGAACCCCCAACTGCAGGGCTCCCTATACTCTTCCGTTTCCCGGTTTGGTCATTGTCTTGGTAGTGCTGGGGATATCCTTCTTCAGGATCTCAGCGAATGTCTTCTCTGGGGTCACTCTAGCATAGCGACGAGGGCTCTCCTCCACGCTCGGTTGAGTGCTCTTGAGACATCGTCGGACGGCGTCTTCCATTAATTTGGAAAGCACTTCTTTCCCCTTTAGTGAGAGATGTGTGCCATCCCTCTTGTAGAGGTCGTCTCTACCAAAGAGTGAGATGTAGGGGTCCACAAAGAACACCCCCTCGGCAGTACACAAATCAGCCAGGCGCTGATTTACTGCAATGTTCTTTGACAGACCAGTCCCTAAAGGGCCTCTCCTTGGGAGCATGCCAACAACTACCCTTCTGCGGGTTTTTAACCCACAGTCATCTACTGCACCGAGCACATCCGAGAGGACTCCTTCGGTCATGCCTACTCTACCATTTCTCAGGTAGATGTCATTACCACTCACCATGAGTGCAATGACAGCAGATCTGGACGTTTGGATCCTCTCAGCTTCCTTTCGGAGGTCAGCATTGCCACAACCTGGCAAACAATTCACCTTCACAGATGTGTGAAGGCGATCTGCCATTAGGGGTTCCAGCCCTCGTGCCTGGGAATCACCTACAATGTGTATATCCACAGGCCTCTCCTTGGTAGGAGCACGAGATGCCTTGTGAGGAACCCGAGAGTGTTTTGAATTCCTGCCGGGCTCGTCGCTTTCTCCAGGTTGCTTCTTCTTCGTCTTCTTTTCCTTCTTCATTTTTTTTCCTTCTTATTTGATTCCTCACTTTCCTCTAATCCCTCCTCAACTGTCTTCTTGGGTTTTTCTCCCTTCTCCATATTCCCCTCCTCTTTTTCATCACACTTTTCTGCAGTCTCTTTTCCTTCTGCAGGCTCTTTTCCCTCTTCATTGTTGTTGTTCTTCTTCTTGTTGTTCTTCTTCTTGTTCTTCTTCTTCTTTACCGCCGTGGTGGAGCTCTCCGGTGAAGAAGCTCCTTGGACTGCCTTGTCTCTCACATGACAGTCACACCTCTGCGAGTCCATTCGGAGAACTTCCTCCTTTAGGGAGTTGTTCTCCTTCGTGAGCAGTGAGATGTGCTTCATCAACCTCTCCTCGAGTTTGCAAAAGTCGCAGACACTCGAGGAGTCTAGGTTGCTCGCACTCCTCCCGCTGAAGTCCTCACACCAGCGGTACACCTTGCATGTAGTACATGTAAATTTTCTTGCTGATGGACCAGTCATCTCGCTCTAATTCAATTTAAGACCAATAATACAAAAGAAAAGGTAATGTGATTTGGTCTCGCATAAGTCTCATCTGCCTACTTCCAGAAGATTTTCGGTCGTTCGGCCAACAGAAACCCTTATGAGCCAAGCACACCAACCCTAAGGTCTCCCCTGGGCCGGACGGCCCCAATCGTGCCGCAGCTCCCAACTGAGCAGCACAAGAGTCCTAAGTAAATGGGACTCTGATTTTTCGACAGGGGTGCTTGAAGTGTAACCGTCGTCCTACTAATCCCTACTAATCCTCCATTCGCGGCCAAACTTAAAGCAAATAGTAAAACTAAATGTCCACGACTTAATCCGAAATCTTTTACTGGCCTGGCAGCCAGCGAGGCACGAAAACTCTCTCACCAAAGAGCAGTCGAGCCTTTAGGCACCTAAGAACGGTCACAGGGAGCTGGTCAGGCTTATTAATCTAAGAGAATACCTACGGGGATCCTGAGGCATCTCCATTACTCGTACCCCACACGCCTGAGATCCCTTCAATCTCAGCCCTTTCAAAACCTGTGAGCGTTAAAAGGCGTTGTTTTAGGAAGTTCCAAAGCCTCCCTTCTCACACGGCATAAAGTAGCTGGTGAGGTCCTTAACAATAAAAACTTATATCGAAAGTGATGAAGATTTTTTTTTTTTTTTTTTTTTTTTTAGGACAGTTGAAGATTGATTGATTTATTGATGCCATTAGGCATCTGGCAGCGCAACAACAATGGTCATATACTGCCCAACATATAAAGGTCATCTACATCATTAATAAAATATGTACAAAAATTAAATAATTTTCACTACCTCAAAAGGGAGAAGCAGCATGAATAAAACCCACGTCTTCCAAAAAATCATATATTAATTAAATAACCTATTTAAGTTAGATATATACAAGAATTGAAATATTAACGAAAGAAACATTAAACTTTAACTACCTTAAAATTAATAGCCATAAATACAATAAAATTCACAATTTGTGGAGAAGGCCAGCCTGCTCCACATAGGAGAGGGTGTTCCCTCCCACATAACAAGCCTCCTCCCCGAGCACCTGAAAGAGACTGTAAGAACCGTCACCCTTCCGGTACTCGGAGAGGTGCCTACGACGAAGGTCCCCAAGGCTGGGACACTCGACAATAAGATGCCGTACTGTCAAAGGGACCAGACAATCATCACAGTAGGGAGGGTGAGCCCTCTCCATTAAAAAGCCATGAGTCAATAATGTGTGGCCAATGCGGAGACGGACAAGAGCCGTCTCCCACCGGCGGGACAGGCCACTGTAGCTCCACAATCCAAGGCGCTGGCGGATGTCACGGAGCTTGTTAGCCCCGATGGCGTCCCATCTGTCCTGCCAGCAGGAACGAACGGTAGCATCTATGTAGGGTCAAAGGTCCACTGCAGGAACAGGATGATGCCTGGCAGGAGGCCGGGAATTGGAGACCACAGCCTTAGCCAGGGCGTCAGCCCGCTCATTCCCATCAACACCCACATAGGCCGGGACCCAACAAAAAGTGACTTTGCGGCCACGACGACCCAGGAGGACAAGCCACTCAAGAATGGCCAACACCAGGGGATGGGTAGAGTTAAAATTGCACAAGGCCTGCAAGGCACTACAGGAATCGCTAAAAATAGTAAACGAAGGCTGAGGGAGAGTAAAAATCACTTGGAGGGCATATAAAATGGCCGAGAGCTCAGCAGTAAAAATAGACATGACAGAAGGGAGCCTGCCTCCACGGCAAAAGTCAGGAAAGACAACTCCAAAGCCAACTCCAGCATCAGACTTTGACCCATCAGTGTACACAGGGAGGGATTCCCTGTGAGTGAAGGCATGTTCTAAAAAGAGGGAATGAGCCACTGGAGGAGGAAGAAATTCCTTCTTGTCTGTAAAGCAGGTGCAGGGGAAAACTTCTGGAAGAAGCCATGGAGCCAACCTGTGGACCCTCACAGGACAAATCTGAAAGTCATCTATGCCCATCTCCTCCATAGCCTTTCTGACCTGGAAGCCAAAGGGCCATGGTGCACGAGAATGTAAAAGGTAGTACTGAGACATGATATCAGATGACACCGCCAAGCAAGGTAGGGTGTCAGGAAGTCGATGTAATCGATGCCAACAACGAACCATCAAGGACTGGCGACGGAGATCAAGAGGTGGCTCATTAGCGTCCACCAGGAGACTGGGGATTGGGGACGACCTGAAGGCTCCGGTCGCCAGACGTACTCCAGCATGATGAACAGGGTCTAAAACTCTGAGACGGGCATCGGTGGCAGAAGAGTACACCTCACACCCATAGTCGAGTTTTGACCTAATAACAACATGGTATAGGCAAAGGAGGGTGGCCCGATCAGCCCCCCAGGATGTATGGCTCAGGACCCTCAACAGGTTAAGAGCCTTGAGGCAAGAGACCTTAAGTGTACATAAGTGGGGAACCCAAGTCAAACGTTTGTCAAAAAGGAGACCCCAAAAGCGAGTCTCCTCGACACATCGTATCCGATGACAATACATGAATAAGTCCGGATCCGGGTGGATGCCACGGATGCGGCAGAAGTGCATAGCAACTGTCTTGGAAGGAGAAAATCGAAACCCATGAGAATCAGTCCAACGTGACACCCTGTCAAGGGCAAGCTGTATGCGCCGCTCCGCCACTGACATACGGGAAGCAGCAGACCAGACTGCTAGGTCGTCAACGTACTACGAGTTAGCTATACCGTCTGGAAGGGATGAGGCAATGGCATTAATTGCTACTGCAAACAATGTGACACTGAGGACGCTTCCCTGGGGGACACCCTCCTCCTGTGCAACAGATGCTGAGTGGGTTGTACCAACCCTCACAGAAAAACTGCGACCACTGAGAAACTCCTTAAGAAAGCGTGGAAGGCGACCCCGCAGGCCATATAAATGGAGTTGCTGCAGGATGCCATATTGCCATGTAGTGTCATAGGCTTTCTCTAAATCAAAGAATACACTGACAAGGTGTTGATGTCGTGCAAAAGCCTCACATGCAGCAGCTTCCAACCTGACCAGAGCATCTGTAGTGGAACGGTATTTACGAAAGCCAGACTGGGACGGAGACAGAAAATCACCCCGTTCCAAGAAGTATACCAGTCTGATATTCACCATCTTTTCAAATAGTTTACAGAGACAGGAGGTCAAGGCAATTGGTCGATAATTGAGGGCAACACCAGAGTCCTTGCCCGGCTTGAGAAAAGGAAGGATGGTAGCAACCCTCCACCCAGAAGGGAAGACACCCTCCAGCCAGATTCTGTTATATACAGCTAAAAGAAATGAGATCGCTTCCTCACCCAAGTGTCGTAACATTGCATATGGGATGTTGTCTGGCCCAGGAGAAGTGTCGCCGCAGAGAGAGAGAGCAGAATGCAGGTCTCTCAGGGTGAATATATGGTTATAACTTTCATTCTCGTTCCCTGTGAAATCCAGGACTGTACGCTCCTTGGCTCTTAACTCATGCCTGACAGCCAGAGGTCGAGAGTCACGGCTGGAGACCTTTGCAAAAGCCTCCGCCATGGTATTAGCCACTGTCAAACCATCCATGATCTTAATTCCATTGACCTTAAGTACAGGTGGAGAACTAGGAGAAAACTTCCCCGCCATCTTACGGACTCTCCTGAACACTTGGGTGAGTGGAGTTTTAGTATTAATTGAAGACACATAGGCCTTCCAAGATGCACGTCGGGCCTCTTTTAAAACTCGTCTAGCCCGAGCCCTTGTCCGTCGGAAGTCCTCTAAAAGAGTTGGGTCCCCACGATTGCGACGAAGGCGAGAGAACGCAGCGCGCTTCTCCCGCACAGCAGTGGTGCAGACTGGTGACCACCAAGGGACAGGACGTTTGGGAAAGTAGCCAGAAGTTCTAGGGATAGAGTTGAGAGCAGCAGAGTGGAGCATATCAGTGAAATATGTTACAGCCTCGTCAGAGCTACCGAAATCGGCTACAGAAGAGACCGAAGAAGTTTGCTATCTAGAAAACTCCCAGTCAGCCTTCTCTAATTTCCACCTAGGAATACGAGACTGTGGTTCGTACCTGTTACCTTCTAAAAGTATAGGGAAATGGTCACTGCCATATAAGTTAGGCAACACTCTCCAAGTAAAATCCAACAGAGCACTGGGTGAGCAAAGGGAGATGTCAATGGCGGTAAAAGTCCCAGTAGGGCTATTAAAATGTGTCACATCTCCCGTATTTAAAACCCCTAATCCCTCATCCTCAATAAAAGAAGCCAATAAAACACCCCTGGGGTTGACCGAACTGTCACCCCACAGAGGATGACGACCATTAAAATCACCCAATAAAATAAAGGGAGATGGAAGGTCCCGTACAAGATGGTTGAGATCACCCCTCTCAACTGTAACACTGGGAGGAAGGTATAGACTGCATACAGTTTACGGGCGGTCCATAAAAACCTTAACTGCAACAGCCTGGAGCGGAGTGTCAAGCTCCAGGCTCGTGCATGGAATATCTCGGCGAACTAGGATGGCAGAGCCACCATGATGACCCTGCCCATCAAATGAATTGGAATAAAATGCTGAGTATGCTGGAGGACTGGCAGGAATGTAGTCCCCAAGCATTGTCTCTTGGAGAGAAACACATGCAGGAGAGAAGCTAGAGAGAAGAACGCGCAGTTCCTCCCAAGAAGCACGCAAGCCACGGCAATTCCACTGAAGGACCTTGAACGGTGTTACTTTAGTACTGATTTTTGGGAAGCCTCACAGAGGTACTTCCCACTACCACCTCGACCTGAGGGTTTGTTCAAACAATAAGATTTGTCTAATCCTGGGCCACTAGAAGAAGAGCGAACCCGAGGAGTAGTACTTGGGGCAGTAATTGGGACCCGTAGACGAGTCCCTGAAGCATCTGATATGTTAGAAGAAGATGAAGGTATATGAGATGGGATAGTCTTTGAAACAATTACATTGGTTCTGTCCTGTACAGCAGTGGTATCACTGACACAGGCAGATACATCAACATCCATAATACAGGTGGTAGAATCACTCCGCTGCTCAAGCGGAAGAGAAAGTGAATCTTTTGAAGTCACAACATCCGTGGCATCCACATTAACTTCACGCCCCTCTGATGATCCCGAAGGAAGCTTGCGAGGAGGAACTTCTGTTGAATCAAGAGATTCATCCGAGCCACGAGAACGCTTCTGGTGAAATTGAGAGGAAACTATGGATGAGTCCACAGAGATGGTTGCCTCACAAGGTGGAACATCTATAGAGTCAAGTGCCTCAGAGGAACCACGAAGGCGTCTCTGTGGCAGTTTAGGTGACTTAAGTTTCCTTTTGGGAGAGCGTGTGGCAGCGTGAACCTCTACCACATGGACACCTTTAGCTAAAGTCTGAGAATTGTCATCAGTTGAAGGGTCACCAGAATGAGTGTCTGATAAAGTTTCCAAGACAGAGAAACTATTATGTAGAGTAACCTTAGAAACGTTCTCACTAGAGCAAGAAGCAGCTGCCTCTTGAGAGGGTTGAGAGGGTGCTGCAACCAATTTAAGGCGAAGGGAGGAGGCGTATGTCTTCACACCACCATCCTTCTGTCGCCTGAAGTTGAGTTGCCGTCTGGCACTACCTATGCTAATGAATTGAGTATTAGCCAAGTGGAGGATATCCTGCTCAAGTAGGTACATCTTACATTGGCGAGAACGCAAGGGGTGAGAATCTCTGCAGTAAAAGCAGTAACTCTCTGACCGACACTCAGAATTAAGATGTGAGACAAGAGCAGAACAATTACCACACCGGGAACGGTTGTTGCAGTTCCTTTTCCCATGACCAAACTCATAACAACAGAAACACTGTAGGGGACGCTCAACAAAAGGCTTCACCTCAAATGAGGTGGGGTTAATGTTAATGCGATCTGGGATATGCGAGCCATAGAAAGTGAGGATGATCATATTTTTACTGCCTTTCATCTTTGTTACTCGTTGGACACTGTCTGGGCACATAGCGAGAATGTCCTCTTCAGAGAATTCATACAGGTCCTCATTATATATACGCCCCTTGCTATAATTAAATGTTCGATGTGGTTTAATAGATTCAAACATGCTATCAGAAGGACAGGGGAGATTGAGGAGCATCATGGCCTGTGTAAGATCTTTGGCTCTGATCAAAACGCCCTTACCATATTTCTTTATGTGGCCCATTGGTAATAATCCAATTTCTTTCTCAAGATACCGGGAAGCATGGATATTGTTACCACGTCCCTCCCTGTAGTAAGCCACAAACCAAAAGGGTGTAGGAACCCGACGTTCTTTTGGGACATGCTCTGCAGAATCATCAAATATATTAGGGCAGTAATCATTGTCACTGTCAACTACATTGATGGACCGTATCATCTGAACTTTACAATGAGTATCCCCCACCGTCAGAGAATCTTTTGACTCAAATGCTGCTTTGGCAGCAGCATTTGTATTGAAAATAATATAGCACCGATTAGACCTACAATCACTGTCATATGTGATTCGGATTCGGAGGACTACTCCAAAGCACTTAAAAATGGAGTGGATAGCGCCATAGGTAAAGGATGCGAGTACATTCGTTAACATTAACTTGTGTCCAAATCGTTAACAGGGTTCTTCGACACAAGACCCGACCTGCTAGATCTACTCTTATTTGCAGCTTTCTGCATCTTACCACGACCAGAGAGTGACGTCTCGAGGGCCTGGTCGACCTCCGCTCGAGGAAGAGATTGGGGCTTTTCTGTATCCATATATCATTGGTTTAGTGTTTTTGGCCCCAGGAGCCAAGAGCTACTACCTACCGGGCAGATGAGGGGACCGAGCGCTGGTCGCCGTGGGCGGGGTACCTCTTCCCCCACTGGGCCACTCGTTTAAAAAAGCAGCCCCAATGGCTCGAAAGTTTGCCCACGACGGTGCTGAGACCCCCTTCCCTAACATCTCCCGGCCCAGACACCCAACCATCCAACATAGGACGGCCCCTAGAGGGCAGTCCCTCCGGAGGGCAGCGCTGTTGGCCCGTACTGGCAGCCTAATGCATGGGAACCATTTAGTCTGGTCTCTCACTGGCGACCTTACTAGCATGGGAAGCCCTCTCTCCCCGAAATCGGGGCAGAGCATGGGCCGGAGCCCCCTCTAGTCTAGCTCGCCAGGTCTTAGAGACACGCAAGCCCCCCCCACCACGTCAAGGCGGTTCCCGTTGCGGGGGGGACAGTTGAAGAGCAGTTGTGAAACTTAATATTAACATGAAGATTTGACAACTCTTAGTCAGGATCCTAATAACGCTACCTTTCTAGCACGGGTAACCCAACTGGACTAGATGTCCCCCAGCATAGCTAGCAAAATTCAAACAGATCACACAAGCTCTCTCACCGACGGCAAGGTGGTTGTCGTGAGAGAGAGAGAGAGAGAGATTCAGATTCTTTATTATCCACAGAAGTGGTTGTTATGCAAATTACAATAGTACTTAAATAAGTAATTTCAGGTTCTACAGTACATGAGATTATTTGAGATGTAAATGCAAAAAACATATTTACAAATTAAAAATTTTAAAATATAAGATTTAAGATTTAAGATCTAAAGATATAAAATATAAAATAAAAACATAAAGTATGGAATTTAAAATATAATAATATAAATTAAAAAAGGGCGGTATAAACAAGTTAAAATTTTAAAAAACTACTGTAAAAACCTAAGTCCATTTTCTGTCCGAATGAATTTCTTGAGTCCAGCCTTAAAAACGTTAAGAGATGATGCGTGTTGGAGGGAAGGGGGGAGTGTATTCCACACCTTGACTCCTGCTACATCAGTGCGCCTGTCTCCAGTGTGTGTATTAGTGCGCGGCATATACAAATTATGCCTCTGTCTGGTGATACTGTTAGTTATATTTAGTCTATTGCTTAGTAATAAAAACCATTCTGGATAATATCCTCGTAATACTTTAAAATTGTTACACCTAAGTCAAATACAAATTTTTCCTTCAGTCTTAGACATTTTAATTGATCAAAAGATGGAGATATATGATCGTATTTTTTCACTCCACCCACTGCTACCCTTACAGCAAAATTTTGTACTTTCTGCAAACTTAACAATATATTATCACTCGTACTCCCCCATATCCTAATACAATACTCTAAAATGCTTAAAACAAGTGTCTGTCCAACAATGGTTCTAGTAGGTCTATCTAACTTATCACCAATTCTATTTAAAAACATTAAAATACCCATAGCTTTCTTATTTACCTCATTTATGTGAATATCAAATTGCAAAAAACGATCAGTGTATACTCCTAGATTTTTTACGTGTTTACATGGGTGTATTAGATTACCATTAAAATTTATCGTTAAGTTAGAGGGAATTTTAGACAGCAGCTGTCGATTACCTATAAATATACATTGAGTTTTTGAGGAGTTGAACATCAGCCCATTCTTTAGAAAATAATTTCGACATTTATTATGAGTATTCTCAGTGTCTTTGATGATTTGGTTGATATCTTCTATATTTCCTGAGTGCAAAAATTGCGTATCATCCGCATATTGCACCAGGAAACCCTCGACATTCATGTGTAGGTCGTTTACGTATATTCCAAAAAGTATTGAACCTAAGATTGAACCCTGTGGAACCCCATAGGCAATAGTCTTCTTTTCTGTTGTATAGTTATTTATGCGGACTGACGTAGTTCTATTACTTAAATAGTTGTTAAACCAAAACGAATCAATATTTAAAAGAGAACATTTATGTAGTAGAATTTTATGGTTGACTGTATCAAAAGCCTTAGAGAGGTCACACAAAGTTAACAAAGATATTTTCCTATTGTCCATATTTTTATATAATTCATCTGTGATGGTAGTGAGGGCTGTTTCTGTAGATAATTTGGGTCTAAAACCATGCTGACTCTTATACAATAGATTATTTGATTCAAGGTAAATAGACAGCTGTGTAGCAACAACTTTTTCTAGCACTTTTGATATAATGGGTAGTATAGAAATTGGCCTTTAATTACTAGCACATTCAGGATCACCGTTTTTGTATATAGGGGCTACCAGTGCGTGCTTCCATACCTCTGGGAACACACCCGTCACCAATGACGTGTTGACGATGCAAGTGAGGAGAGGAGCTATGACATGTAGTGCTTCCCGGAGAAACCGTAATCCTATACCGTCTGAACCAATAGAGCTGGTTGCGTTTAGATTTTTAATTGTTAGTATTACGGTGTTGGTGTCAACGGGTTCAGGTCTGAAAGCAGAACCACTTTTGGTATCTGAGTGAAGGAGTTGGAAGGCGTCTTCATCTTCACCAGATAGTGCTTGTTGTGAGCGGTTAAAAGTGGATTCTCCAATACTAGAAAAGAAATTATTGAATTCTTCAGCTTTATCACTTATATTATCAAAATTATAGGAATTGTTTTTATTTTTTACTACTAGGGATAATTTTTTTAATAATATTCCATGTGGCCGAAGTGTTCCCTTTACTGTCATTAAGACGGTTATGGTAATGATCATTCCTGGTGTTATCGAATAGTTTTTTAACATATTTTTTGGCTATTTTATATCTTTCCCGTATATATAAATTACTTGGGTCATGTTTAAGCTCCTTTTGTAAAACATCACGGCTCCCCATCGCCTCTCGCACACCGTCATCCATCCATGGCGCAGGTTTCCCTCTCACTGCTTTTGTTATAAACGGGGCACATACATCGAGACAATCATTAGAAACATCATTAAAAATACGTACCTGTTTGTTCACATCGTCAGTTGAAAATATATTGTTCATATAAAAAACATTGTCAAGGAGGAGCGAACAGAAAGTGCCATTATTATAATTCTTCATATTACGAAAGGTTTTTATCACAGGCAGTTTTCTAGGTTTTCTTAAATTTAGACTTACTGATACTAAATCATGGTCAGCTATGACTTGAGGTACAACGTCTTGTGAAAGAATAGTGTCAGGTACATTGGTAATTATTAGATCTAGTAGAGTAGCTGATGTTGAGGTTGTCCTTGTTGGTATATCTATGATTTGTGTTAACTTATTATTTTTTATTATCTTACCAATTTTATTATCCAATTAAATCATATCATCATTAAAATCACCCAGGATAAAAACACCTTTGTCACGCAAACACACCATCCTAAAAACATCTTGGATATAGTTAAATGATATGGCTAAAGATTTAGGGTGGCGGTAGACACAACCAATTATGATGGAAGGCAGTTTCCTGCATTGTATCTTCACCCATACATCCTCCACTCCTGTCGGCCTTGACATATCCAAGTTTATAACAGAGGGATTTAGAATACAACGGACATATATGCATACTCCGGCTCCTCGACCATTGTCGCATCTAAAAATCTTAGAATTAGGGATTTCTACATAACAATCTGGGATCTTTTCCTGAAGCCACGTTTCGCTTATACATAAAACATCAATACTTCTATCTGTCATCAATATTTTCACTTCCTCCAAACTCGATATTAATGACTGTGCATTAATGTGTTCAATTGTTAGGGAGTCTTTCTTTGTTTCTTTTATAGTAACATCAGCTGATACTTCAACCTCATCCTATGCACTATACAGTTGACATAAGCGGCTCTTATGACCTAAACGATTGCAGTTACCACATAGGAGTTTATAGGCAAATCTACAATTTTTCTGGATATGATTATATTCGCCGCAGTTATAACACCCCACTCTAGCTCTCTCACTAGACTGTGCCAACTGGTGCTGTTGTGGTCGAGGCTGGTTCTGCTGTCTGTGATGATCATGAGGCTGAAGCTGGCGAGGCTGAGAGAAGGATTGGGACGCAGGTTGGAGTAAGCGGTGCTGTTAGTCCCGGGGTCGAAATAGAGGTTGGAGCTGGGGCTGATATTGTTTGGGTTGGGGTGAGAACTGAGTTGGGGGCTGGTGTTGTGGTAATGTTTGAGGTAAGGGGTTGTATTGGTGTTGAGGGTGGGGTGGAAGGCATAGTTGGGGCTGGGAGTGATATAAGTGTTGAGTCGGGAATAGAGGTTGAGGTTGGGGATAGCCTTGATGTTGGGGCTGGGGTTGGGGAGGTAGTTTGGGTAGGGATCGTGTCTGGTGTTGGGGATAGTGTTGTTCATGATGGTGTAATGGGTAATGATGCCGTGGGTGCGTCATATGTGATTCTTGTCTTGCGGCATCCGTGTGGGCCGGCAAAAGAGGGGGAGGAAGACCGTGGGTGGAGGGAGTACGATCTCCTCTGCGTTCAACAGCCAAGGTAACCTGAGGGGGGGTGGGGTGGGAAACTTGAGGGGGGGGGGGTTTCAGGGAGATTTGAGGGATGGGTGGTTGGGTGGAGACATGAGGGGTGGTGGGTGTGGGGGAAATATGAGGGGTAGGGGGTTGGGGAGAGGGTTTATTAACGCGAGTTTGTATTGTATGAGTAATTCTATTTTGACCAAGTGTGTGATGTGTGGGAATTTGCTTCTTAACAGTATTCCAGTTAGTACACAGCTTAGATTTAGAACATTGCTTAGCAATGGTACTCAGTAACTTGACTGTCCCCAGTCTGTTCAAGGTGAATGGAGCATTATCATTTACCTGACTGAAGCACATATCGTCTATATCTCCAGTACCAAGTTTGAACATTGGGACCGTATTGATTAACGGTACATCATTAGTTTCGCACCATTTCACAAGTTGTTCATTAAAGCACTCTATTTTATTATTAATATTGTCTGGTGATGGTACTGGTACAACTTTACATACATGAATATTCATGTTGATGTTTTTTTGTTTAAGAGTACTAATTAGGCATCCAAGATTATCAAGTATTTTATTGTTAGGTATATTTTCAATTAAATCATATATATAATCCACTATATATTATACACTCTGACGGAGTCCAACTTAGTTTTTCAATCACCCAACTATTAAGCAGGTCGAAGTTTGCCTCAAAAGAGAGAGAGAGAGAGAGAGAGAGAGAGAGAGAGAGAGAGAGAGAGAGAGAGAGAGAGAGAGAGAGAGAGAGAGAGAGAGAGAGAGAGAGAGCATGCTGGAATGGATAAATGAAAATAAAAGGGAGAGTAGAGATGGAGAAAAGAGAGAATGGATAAGAATATCTCCTACTAAGGAAGGTCTGGAGGCGGGCGGTAATAAGAGAGCAAACAAAGTATGAAAAAGGAACATTACAACAGGCCATTTATTGAGGTTTTCTGATAATTTTTAGCCTACATCTGGCTTCCAGATTTTTGTTTATTTTTTTCAGCCGTTTAGTGGACACCGGTAATCGTAAACGGAGTAGACGTGATCAGTAAACGGTAAATGAATGAAAGAAGATGAGGGAAGCATAACCTAGGTCGATAAGCGCTCACTTAAGCCATTACGTGTCGGTGAATGTTCTTAATAACATCTCCGTAGCACCGTCTTCTTTATTCACTTTTTCAATCATTCATCAGTTACTTTAAATCGTTTGGATTAATCACGATACAAGATATGGAGAGCACTACTAAGGATGGACTAATTAAGATACTTTTTTACCCATAATGTTTATAAATGTACTCGTGTGGGGTAAGTTGCAATATCATCACTTATAACTACATTACTGAGTCTCAAAGGGACAATGAAGCTCAGAGGATGGTTAATACTATTTTCTGAAAGTGAAATTTATTAGTGATCATCAAAAGTCTAGATCCCTCCTAACTGACAAAAATTAGAAAATTATTGATATTTTATTCTGAATTTTTTTGTTCCGTGGCATTGCCAGGAGGAATCAGAAGCCACCAGGTTTAATACACGTTCACAGGGTCCTTAATAATGGAGCTGAATGTGAACTAGTGGTTAAAATAGGTGTAAAGGTGGTATGGTTCTGTGAGGTGAGAGTATGAAAATCACGAGGATTGAGTGGATAAGGATTGGATGACAGGGATCACGGGACAGGGCTGGATAAGAAGGCTGGACGGGACGTGAGGCAGATTGATCATGGTATGGAGGCGTCAAAATATGGGTGGGATAGAGGTAAAGAGTAGAGATAGTGGAGGGGAATTGAACGTGGTTTGTTGGTTCGAAGAATGGGAATATGTAGAGGGGCCAGGGTGGGTATAGTTTAGAGAGTTAGAGAGATTGAGGATGACAGTGGAAAGAATGCGATGTTGCTCAAAATAGCTTCAGAAGTTTCAAGGCAGAAGTTTTTTTACGTCTCTGTTTGTTTTTTCATTACAAGTGAAGTATAGCAAGCACAGTATAACCTATAATGTATTACCTCTGTCCGATAATGTAGGGATCAAGTAAAAACTGACCTTTAGAGGCCTGTCAAAGAACAAGGTTATGTGTGTCTTGACGTCCAGGGGCTGTCTCACACCTTTCACCCGATTGATCACTACAATGGTTCTTGGATGTGGTTGTTACTACTACACATTCATTATATACCGGTAGTTATATTTCCCCAACACAAGCAATAATTTCAGGAATTTTATGATTACGCTTAATTTACCTAAGGATAGACTATTTGAGTCATACTGTATCTTGTTAATATGAATGTAATTGTCTGTGACACACAGACCAAGTAAATCGTACTGGGTGGGGAGGGAAAGCTTGCTTGTGCATTTTCCTTATATTATACTTTCCTCATATATGGCCTGTGTTGATTCTTCTAATAATCATTTTCATATACTAATTCCAAAGTGTGATCCCGCGGTTTGTTTAAACACTCATTGTTACACACCTTGTGATTGACCATGACGTCATTATTGGCTTTAGCCAATTAAAGGCGTGTAGTAGCCTGCGATGTGTTAACGACGTTGAGCCTGAGGTTTCTGGGATCAGAACGAAATCAACGTCGCATGCGTGTAGTTTGTTATTTACCTAGTCGGTAGGCTATTATCGATATATTGCAAAGCCATCTCTTTGGATTCCTCCTCAGATATCAATATGATTGATAAGATATGGCCTTTATCTCAATTATCAGACGAGTATAGTAAACAAAGCACTTGCATTGTAAAGGAATTGCAAGAGATTAATCTAATGTCTCCATACCTTGCTCAAATTTATAGAAAGTTCTATGGCTAGAAAGTGAAGGAAGCAATGTTCCAGCATCCACAAATATGTTTAGAATTCTAGAAATGCAATATATAGTTATTCTTCCACCCTCTGGACATACTGTACATCATGCAGCTCTCCTTGCAGACCACCTCAGCGTTTTCACTGGTGGGTGGTTAAATAGGGGGAAGGGGGTTTATTAGGAGAGTAGGGGATTCCTATATACAATGGAAAAATTGATTGATTTGGGAGTTTTACCAGACCTATACACGATAGGTGACGGAAGATTTGGTAGGCAAATGAATGGAAGTTCCAAAACGAAAATATTCCTGGTAACCAGTCGATATTATTTTGACATTTGTGTCAACGTTTATCATCATTAATGGTTAAATCAACAATTATCTTTAATAATATGATGTAACACAAAGGCGTCACAGAGGAAACAATAATGTATTTAGACGCTGATAATCGCCTTGTTGATAAGGGTTGGTCAATTAGTTCAAATACTTTTCTGAAGTCTATAAATGCAAGTGTGACTGAAGGACTTTTGAAGATGAATTCAAGGAATCTTATGAGACAGTGAGTCTTATGTCCATATGCTTGCAACCATTCAAAATGAACGAAAGTCGAGTTTGATGCCACTAGAGGTTTATGTTGTCGCTTTTAGTGGGATGCATTTCATGTTAATGAATTATTTACTGTCTGGGTGCATAACAGATGTTCACAAAATGTACCACAGAGAAAAGTAATTGCATATTTATCCTGAATATTGAGTTTATTTCCACCGGTACATACACAGAGAGTGAGTGTCTAAAGTTGTGTTTTGAAACAATAAGGTTAAATCACAAGCCGATGACCTAAACGTCTATTACTTTCTGCCAAGTTTTCATATTTTCTTCGAGTTACATTAAATCTTTGGAGAAAACAGTGACACAACAATTGTTTCTCACTGTAGAGATATAAATAGAGTTAAATTAAGCAAGGCATTATGAAACTTAAAACTGTGAATTCCTCATTGTCATTGAAAGTCATATATTTCCATCATGTCAATATTTTTCCACTGAGCAATATACTTTTCATTTTTCAAATTTAATTAGTAAATATTATGATGGTATTAGGATTGATAAACATGTCCTCAATAAGTATGAATACTGCAAGCATATTTCAAGTACGGTAATAGGATATTATAAGAACTACTTCCATTGTGAGAAGAACCAGTGCTGCAAGACGACCTCCGATATTTCTGCTTTAGTTTCGCAGTCTTGTTTGCCAATTCGAAAAGCATTAATGTAATGGGGTTATTTCACTCGAGTCTGAACATGATAGAGGTGGCTCGGATTGGCTCCTAATGCTAGTGCTGCTGCCGCCATCGACCTCGTCGCAGCCTTATGGAAAAAAAATTAGGTCAACTATCAGACGTAGCGTGATATCATTTACAGATGCCTGACGAACTTCATTTAATCGGGACTGAGTGTATTTTCCAGTTACAAGGAAGATATTACATATAAAATTATTTAATATTGTCACAGTTATGTAGGTATTGACTTTGTTTATTGAATCAGAAAGGAGGAAGGAAAAATGAAATCAATGAAAACAAAATCCATGTGCCTATTGGCATCCTCCATTCATATAATGCCTGTAACAGTTGGATTTAAATTACTGAGGATTAAAAACTGGTGGAAAGCAGTTTTGAGGAAGTGCATTCCATAACGATGTTGTTCTGGGAATAATTAATTTTTGAATAGCAGTAGTTCTGCAATGGGGAGGAAAGACTGCAAAGTCATGGGCTCTAGCAGCTGATCTGGTACAGTTGCGGAAGGGAGTTTCTTTATCACCCTGGGCTCCTCTATACCCTACCCCACAAGGAGGTGACGGAGGTGTAGAGAGTTGAACATATAACGACGGAGATGATTGGTCGATAAGTTGCTAGGAAAGTTTAATGATAATATAACCTTATTATATCTAAACAAGAGAGTATTGTGGTGGACTAAATATATTATGTTTATTTGCCATATATACAGTATATGAAGAACAGTAGCATACATTGTTAATGAGGAACTGAATTATAACGCATACTGGAATAACTCGTATTTTATTCTAAGTTGTGGTTGTCATACATCAGCCAACTGATGGTGATGGGAGGGGATCTGCCTGGCATTGCTTCACGGGCTCACGGCTCGTGCTGTGATTCGTTTTATAGCTTCAAATATTCATTTCTACCTTAGTAATAGGGATAGGTTATATGCTTTTTATATAATTATAGACAAATTTATAACGATTTACATTAACAGATAGTGAAGTAGTGTTATCGTTTGTTGTTAATTTTGTCATCTGTTTTCTTATTTATTTTCAGTACGAACTGTTAAAATTTATTTTGATAGAGCCTAGTGAGATGAAGAACGTTGAGTTAAAATAAGCATTTGCTTGACAAAATGGTAAGAACAACACACTATGACGAGGAGCCTTTATTGACGACGTTTAGCTATTGCTTCTTCAGGTCAAAGGCACATCCATATTACATACAGTAGTGTGTAACTTATAGTTCTATTTTTATTTGTATGTGACTGTATTCTGTTTTGTTCCACTTCCTCCGTTACCATTCCATGTATTTTTTTTATTTGCCCCGCTGTTCTTTCCTTTCCCATTATCAGCTCGTCCTCTCCGCCTCTCCCCCCCCCCATTATACCTCCGTTTCCTTCCTCCTGCGTAAATTCACCCACCCCTACTCTCTTTCCCCCTCCCAACTTCTCTTTCCCCCTCCTTCCGCCTCCGGCCTCCCGCCTATCTCGTGACCCTTCCGCCTCTCCCCCCTACCCCTCTCCCCCTCTATGAGCGGTATACATATATATTCGTTTACTCTACCTGTCCTCACTCATACCTGAAGAGGGCTATGTGATGTAACCGAAAAGTCGTATATCTTTTTCAATAAATTACAAATAAATGTGGGTTTCTCACTAGACTTCTGCATTCACGGCATTGTGAATTTTTCTAGTTCATTATACATTTATATATTTATTCTATAGCAAAATGCATAACAATTTTATATATATATATATATATATATATATATATATATATATATATATGTTATTTTTTTACTTCATATATATCTCTCTCGCTCATATAATTTATATTTAATTACATCGTGGTTACAATATTTACAACACATTACACTGCGCGTATTAAAATTTTTACTTTATTTCCTCACCACCCAAGAACTGCAATGTAGGGTGTGGAGAGTGTTGCCGCTTGTGATGCTTTTAACGTATATATTTTTATTAAGAAAAAGTATATTTTAAATTATTTTCTTTCAAATTATATTATAGACATAAACGTTACTTTACCTACCTAACCAAGAACTACGGTATAATTCGATAAAAGAGACAACATGGTATCATATAAGCAACATTTCTTTATTGCCACACAAAGACCTTCGTTTATTATTTTTTTATACCTCAACCTCGGGATTGAAGGTCGTGGCCTGAGACTGAGGCCCCGAGATTATCGAGTAACGCTTCGAGGTGTTTGTTGCTTCACATGTTTGTTTATACGTCACTTAATATATTATGCTTTATATATTTCTTTTTATTTGAGATACCAAAATATTTACGTCGAAATTGTATTGTTATGTGTTATTATCTGTGTGCCTTTTACATTATATCACAGAAGTTACGAATCCCTAGTTTAGGGAAACATTGTAACACACTACACATGGGACTACATGGCCTGACCCCACCAGAAACTTGGTGTAGCTTTTCTCAGCTTATATGTGTAAATATATATATACAGTATATATATATATTTTTTTTTCTTTCAAACAAACGAGGTTGAAGGAAATGGCTTGTTCTGCATTAATGAGTTTATTATTTATATTTTCAATATCTCTTGCATTTTTTCTTAAGTCTTCACTTAGATGGTGGATAAGTGAAATATAAATAATAAACTCATTAATGCAGAACAAGCCATTTCCTTCAACCTCGTTTGTTTGAAAGAGAATAGACTCCCTGGCTACACCAGTATATATATATATATATATATATATATATATATATATATATATATATATATATATATATATATATATATATATATATATATATATATATATATATATATATATATATATGTGTTTGTGTGTGTAAATATCTGTTTTTATAATATTGTAGAAAACCTCATAACAAGTCCTCTCCATTCATCACAAACGAAATTTTCTACCATCATAATAATCATCTCTCTCTCTCTCTCTCTCTCTCTCTCTCTCTCTCTCTCTCTCTCTCTCTCCATCTGTTTGCCTTTCTCTCCCTCTCTCTCTGTGCATCTGTTTGTATGTTTCGTCCTCTTCCTCTCACTCTCCCCCTCCCCCACTTCCACTCGCTCACTCAAACTCTCTGAGAATGGAGACCTGCTTAATATGTAGGGCCATTTGTATAAAAATATTTATGTGAATGGGTTTATAGTTATATAATGCGGTTTATGTTTGAAGGTTTACCATGTGACCTGAATGAGAATTCTTAGGGATACTGAATACCAGTATATTTGTTTTATCTTCATTGTTGCCATGTTTCCAATGTAAACATTGCAATTGTCATTAGCTTCATTCTGTCATCATTTCTGTTATTATATATAGTTTATCAGCCTTAACGGCAACCTGGCTATCTCCACCCCATTTTGCGCTCGTTTCCTCCCTACCTCTCCTCAAGCACCCCCAACACACACCCAGTTCCCTCGCTCACCCCCGCCTGTAAACTCCCCCGCCACCTCCACCCCCCCCCCCTACCCCCTACGCCTCTACCCTTCCCCATGGAGCGCGCATGAATGCAGAAGTCTAGTGAAAAAACCACATTTATTTGTAATTTATTGAAAAAGATATACGACTTTTCGGTTACATCACATAGCCCTCTTCAGGTATGAGTGAGGACAGGTAGAGTAAACGAATATATATGTATACCGCTCATAGAGGGGGAGAGGGGTAGGGGGAGAGGCGGAAGGGTCACGAGATAGGCGGGAGGCCGGAGGCGGAAGGAGGGGGAAAGAGAAGTTGGGAGGGGGAAAGAGAGTAGGGGTGGGTGAATTTACGCAGGAGGAAGGAAACGGAGGTATAATGGGGGGGGGGGAGAGGCGGAGAGGACGAGCTGATAATGGGAAAGGAAAGAACAGCGGGGCAAATAAAAAAAATACATGGAATGGTAACGGAGGAAGTGGAACAAAACAGAATACAGTCACATACAAATAAAAATAGAACTATAAGTTACACACTACTGTATGTAATATGGATGTGCCTTTGACCTGAAGAAGCAATAGCTAAACGTCGTCAATAAAGGCTCCTCGTCATAGTGAGTTGTTCTTACCATTTTGTCAAGCAAATGCTTATTTTAACTCAACATTCTTCATCTCACTAGGCTCTATCAAAATAAATTTTAACAGTTCGTACTGAAAATAAATAAGAAAACATGACAAAATTAACAACAAACGATAACACTACTTCACTATCTGTTAATGTAAATCGTTATAAATTTGTCTATAATTATATAAAAAGCATATAACCTATCCCTATTACTAAGGTAGAAATGAATATTTGAAGCTATAAAACGAATCACAGCACGAGCCGTGAGCCCGTGAAGCAATGCCAGGCAGATCCCCTCCCATCACCATCAGTTGGCTGATGTATGACAACCACAACTTAGAATAAAATACGAGTTATTCCAGTATGCGTTATAATTCAGTTCCTCATTAACAATGTATGCTACTGTTCTTCATATACTGTATATATGGCAAATAAACATAATATATTTAGTCCACCACAATACTCTCTTGTTTAGATATAATAAGGTTATATTATCATTAAACTTTCCTAGCAACTTATCGACCAATCATCTCCGTCGTTATATGTTCAACTCTCTACACCTCCGTCACCTCCTTGTGGGGTAGGGTATAGAGGAGCCCAGGGTGATAAAGAAACTCCCTTCCGCAACTGTACCACAGGGAAAGATGCGATGAGGTGGCACGAATAGGGCAAGCTCATCCGAACCTTTACCATGATAATATCTATAAAATAAGTCAAGGGATGCAACATTTCTTCGGATGTGTAAGGGAGAGAATTAATTTATGATTCGAGTGTTATTGATAATTCGTACAGCTTTACTTTGAAATTTATCTAATTGCCTAAGTGCCACCTCCCCACATCCACTCCATAGTGGCGAGCAGTATTCCATCTGAGAACGAACATGACTCTTATAAAATACAGCTAACTGATCGTCAGTGATAAATTCACGAACTCTGTAAAGAAGACCTAACTTTTGCGAGGCCTTTTTAGCAATTGAATGAACATAGGATGTCCAACTGAGGTTAGCATTGAGGGATACACCAAGGATATTAATACTTGAAGATGAAGTGTTGAGTCATCTGCATAAGAGTGGATAGGGTCGTGGGTGACATTTAAGTAAGAGATCATTGATGTGTATAAGGAACAAAGTTGGGACCATGACTGATCCCTGAGGGACGCCAGCATTAATGGAATGGAATGTTGAAAAAATACCTTCTATTTTCCTGTTGTTGAGATATGAGGAAATAAGTGGGACCAGTGATGTAAGACCATAGTTTGGAAGCTTGAATACCAAGGATCGGTGCCAAACTCTATCAAAGGCCTTGGAGATGTCTAGAGCTATTGTATGAGTTTCACCATGCTGATCTATTGACTGAAACATTTTATGTGTAATATAGCAGAGTATATCGGCAGTGGATCGTCCGTCCATATTATTTATCGTTTATCAGTTTATTGGTTTCAAGATGTTTGGTTATGTGATTATTTATTACGATTTCAATTACTTTTCCCAGAGTGGAAGTAATAGCTATTGGTATGTAGTTAGTTGAATCAGATGAGGTACCTTTTTTGGAAACGACTGTAATAATGACCTTTAGTTTATCAGAAATGATCAGTTAGACAAACTGCAACCATGCAGCTTCTCTGGAAGTATAAACGAACACTATTTGTATATATTTTCTCTAGTACAACACACGACATTTTTATTGGTGGAGAGAATTATTCTGTTTCCTAAGTTAATAACAAATAATAATTAACGACCAGCATTAGATTATTTCTATAAAATATATCTGAAAATATACCAGACTACCAAAATATTTAAAATAAATTTCTCATATTCTTAAGTTATAGTGTAAATTGTGAAATACATTGCTAGTAGTTTTAGAAGATACCGATTTCTTAAATATATCACAAAGCAAGCCATGGATAATATGGTAGCATCCCGTGGTACATCTAAGAAAATTTAATATCGACAATGATTAACCCCTCTAAACTGCAAGGATTCCTCCCAGCACACCTACCCCCAACTCGCTTATCATTGAAAAAAATGAAGTACAGGTACTGTACTTCATATTCCAAATTTGTTTAACAGATTAGAAAAATCTTCAATTTACACACCATATTATGTGTGTACTCGTATGAGTATCACAAGATATTGTGTTGAATAGTTAAATAGTTAACGTACCTCACAAAATACCATCAAAGATGAAAATAATAGTAAACCACCCCTGGTATAATATATTAAAAGTAAGAATGCTCAAAGATTCATACTTTTCACCAAATATTGTTATAGAATTATGTAGATAAATATAATACACGTTTCTGTAACCAAAAAGTGAAGTAGAATGACAGTACAATGCAAAAAATAATAATAATAATATAGTAATAAGAGAAATAGACCTGCCGTAATTTATAGTAAGCAGTCCCTCGTGTGGACTTCCACCTACCTACATAGTGTAGGTTATCGGAGTGTCACAGTACTCTGTGATGGTAGAGGAATGGTGGAGAAAGGAGAAAACACCATCACACACTTATCAACACGTAGTTGATACGTACAGTCACTCATAAAAGTAAGAACCCCCCACACCCAGGCAAGACACCTTTTAACTTGTGTTAAATCGGTTCCGGTAACATTGCACCTCACGTCAGAGGTGTGGGTGTGGAGTGGTAAGGTACTGGGAGGCAGGCTGGTTTGCTCGAAACACTGTCCCAACTTATACTTTGTCGCAACTACCATGAGTTCAAAGTGTGTCGAGCAGACCAAATTCCTTCCCATAGCGACATGACTGACGTCGCGTACACTGTTGTCAGAATCGATATCACACGAATAGAAAGGTGCCTTGCCTAAGGGTGGGGGTGGGGAGGGGGTCTTAACTTATATGAGTAACTGTGCGTTCTATAAGTTCTTGAATGTTATGTTTGATACATGCTCAATGTATTCACTTGGTAACGGATATTGTACTGTATTCCTTGCAGAAATATATATTGTGTTAAGTGTTTTGGTGTTTTTATCGTATATATTATTAAATGTGATACACTTAAGGACAAATATCAATGTCTTCATATAAACAGATACTATATATCCGAAAGAACGACCGTGACGATTTAGTTACGTTTGAATAAAATATTTTTCAAATCTGATTGAAATTATTGCGTAATTACAACACTGGGAAATATAACTGAGGCAGCAACAATTCTTTTTTAGTCATACTATAATTCAGGCCTTATAGAGTTAGGAGTACCTGCAACATATCTGCTTGTTACTATGTATTTGCTATTTTTGTATATGTATGTCACGGAGTTATTCATTCTGTCCCGAGTAGCTCTGATTTGTTGTATTGATAAGTCTGTTCTTCAAATCATTAAAACAGTGAGCGAGATTTCATTGAAGTTTCCAGATCTAATTAAAGATTTGGGGTTTTGGGTTCGACTCAGGCCAAGGTTATAAAAACCCGAATTGGCTACACGTTTGTCAGAGAAGACACGACTCACCAACCATGGCCAAGTCAACACCTTCTTACCAGCACCACTTCCTCTGCCACCTGTCTAGCTGGCAAGGTGAAGTGGTTTAACCTCTTAAAGGGCTATGGTTTCGTGACAGCTGACAGCTACGACTACTTCGTCCACAATAGGGGCATCCTTCTCTCTGCTGCCACCACCTCACCACCATCACTGAATGACGGAGAGGAGGTGTCCTTCACTGTGGAGGAAGGGAGGAAGGGCGTGAAGGCTACCAACGTAGCGGGACCTGATGGTGGTCAGGTTCTAAGTTCACTTCATGCCCGTGGGAGGCAACCACCGCAGCGACGGCAGCAATAGGCAGACATCGTCACCGTCTGCACCAAGACTGCTGTTGCTTTAGCTGCAGAAGGGCTAGGTCGTATTTCCGACATTCTACAAGACATCTTCAGGAGAAATGGCTTGCCACTAATCGCGATTTCTCCTGATTTACAACCACCCACCACTACTACCACCACCACCAGCAAGAAACGAGGTAGCAAGCCGGCAGGACGGAGGAGCAGCAGCAGAGCAGACGCGCCAACAACCCCCGTCGCCGATTGATATTCCCTCGTTCGCTCAACAGGAGGAATGTTGGGAAGACATCACCACCGCCATCACCACCACCTGAGCCTGCCCAACAAGACCCCGAGACGGAGGAGTACACAGACACCAGTGACCACTCTACCTCCACCACCACCAAAGATGACTCCACCATCGACAACATGGACCTGGAGGATGAAGGGGGATGGCAGACAACGGGGATGATGAAGAGGAGAAGGACAGACAGTCCACCAACACCACCTCCTGCCACTGTAGAGTGGTGGATGACTGCCTCTCCTCGCCTTGACTTCTTCTCCCAGCGCATCTCGCGCAACCGGGACCCCGACGTCTTCCAGGTTAGGGAGGTGTAGACGAGTAGAACAACACCGTCTGATCGTCCACTCGTCAAGTCATCTACCCAACGAATCTCCTTCCGGCCGACTGACAACACTCAGTGGAGGAAAAGACACTAACACACACGCACACACACACACACCGACACACACTTACAATTCTCCACATACAATTTTTATTTTTGTTTTTATGCTGCCTTAATGACCACATTGAAGTCGATACGTGTAAAACCTAATACACACACACACACACACACACGTTTGTCAGATATTAACCTGCTTCCTTGTGATTTGTGTGTAGTGGTTCTGGGGACTCTGGTGGAAACTCGTGCTCTTTGTAAGTTAGTAGTATTATTGTGCTGTATATTATTGTGCTATTTGTTATGTGTTGCTTCTATGTTACTTCTGTTTAGGTGTTTGTAATTATGTTGTTTTAAGTTAGTATGACGTTTGAGCTTCCCGAAACTTCTTGTTTTGCTCAATATTTCCCCTAGACGCTATTGAGTTCATAACAATTGTGGGGCCTGTCCGGGATTATCTTTCGCTGTGTCCAAATTCACTTTTCTATTCTCAGTTCATCACCTCATTCTCAATTAAGCCTCTAGCTGTTCGTAGTGTTATAATATACTGTTATTGTGTGCCTATTTTCATTTATCTAAGATGGCTGTTTCATTCGATGTAAGTGACTTTCTGCTTAATCCTCGACTGAAAAGCTCCTTAATGTTAATATTAAGAGTGAATGGACTGATATAGCTAATCATTTTAGACTTCATAATTAGAGCAATATTGTTAAATCTGATCTCGAGAGACTTGTTATTGATCACTTAATCAAGGAATTGGAACACATCATGCCTACAGTATTTGTTAAGACAAAGTAGCAGAATTGATTGCCTAAAACAGAATGGATACTCAGACTCAGATTGAACTTAGAAAATTAGAGTTTGAGGATGCCGAGAGACAACGGGAATATAAGTTAAAGAAGTTGGAATTGGAGGTAAGGGCAAGGATTCCGCAGAATCAGACCCTCTTTGATGCAAGTAAACATTCTAGATTTGGGTCTCCTTTTGATGAAGATGATCCCGAGAATATTTTTATACAGTTTGAGAGGGTGGCAGAAAACTTAATTGGCCTCAGGATCAGTGGTGTATCATGATTCAAACTGTTTTAACCGGGAAGGCGAAGTCTATTTTCACCTAATTGCCCCAATCATCATTTCATAAGTATGACGAGCTGAAAAATTCCATCCTTCAGGGTTATGATATGGTGCCAGAAACTTATAGACAAAGATTCCCTTATTTAATTAAGAATCGGAAGGGCAAACGTACATGGAGTTTGCAAATTATAAGAATAGGTTGTTTCAGCGATGGCTTAGAGCCAGTGAGATAAAAAAATTCGATGAGCTGAAAAGTCTAATTGTACTTGAGGATTTTAAACGTTGCCTACCACCAGAAATTAGATTTTACTTAGAAGAAAGGGAAATATCTAGTTTGTCTAAAGGAGCCACTTTAGCAGATAACTATGCATTACCCATTGGAGCACACACCAGAGTCACCAGAACGTAAGTACAAGGAAGCAGTTTATTTCTCCTAAGCCTCATTCAGACGATTTTGAGCAGAAAAGGGTAGATAAACCTCATTTAAGAACTGTAATTACTCCAAAACAATGTAAACCAAATAAGGTAGTCAGTGCAATTCAGAGTTTTTACTGTAAACAAAAAAGACATGTCATTGCCAAGTGCCCTAAACTGATCAAAAAGAATGCGACTAAGGATACAATTTTGTGTTTGACCTCTTTGGATGAGCTAGACTCCGTAACACTTAAGCCTGTGGATGTGTTTGAATCATTTATGTTTACTGGATCTGTAGCTAAGGATAATGTTTCATGTGAATATCATGTTAGCATTTTGCGAGACACAGGTGCCTCTCACAGCATAGTCTTGAAGAGTTCGGTTCCCAATATAAAGCAATGTTATACTGAAAAGTATGTTGTCTTGCAGGGATTAGGGGGCACTATTACTATTCTTTTGACTACTCTGTTCCCCCGTCCTATTTGATTTATGACTATTAAACAGTAGGAGTTCGTGATTCCCTCCCTGCTAGTGAATGATTCAGTGCCAAGTGAACTAGACTTAGGTTATTTATTTGATAGTTCATGGAACAGTAGTGATCGTATTAATGAAAATACTAATGAGGATAAGAACATAGAAAATACTCTCATAACGAGACAAGCACTTATTGATGCTCAAATGTCAGATTCTTCATTAAAAGAATGTCTTGCACAAGCAGTAAGTGTGTCAGACATTTCAGATAATATTTGTTATTACCTTAGAGATGGACTTTTAATGAGAAAATATTGTCCCTCTGAAATAGCAGGAAATCCGGAATGGGCTATAGTACACCAGGTTGTTGTTCCAGTTCCATGCCGAGTGGATATACTTTATTTTGTACATGTGGTTACCGGCGGTCATTTGGGTGTAAACAAAACTTATGATAGAATTACCAAACACTTCTATTGGCCCCTGCTGAGAAAGTACGTTGCAAAATACTGTAAACCTTGTAACATTTGCCAGGTAACAGGAAAACCCAATGAAAAGATTCCACCAGCACCCCTAAAACCAATTCTTGTTGTCGAAGAGCCCTTTAGTCATGTCATAATTGATTGTGTAGGTCCTCTTCCACGCACTAAGAAAGGTCACAAGTATATTTTGACAATCCTGTGTTCCACGACTAGATACCCCGAAGCAATTCCCTTGCGACGTATCACATCTCAGACTGTGGTTATAGCTCTAACTACCTTTATAATGCAGTTTGGTATCCCAAAGCGTGTCCAGTCAGACCAGGGTACAAATATTGCATCTGGGTTGTTTCGTCAGGTTATGAGTAAAATGGGTGTAAAGCAGTTTTTTGCGACGACATATCGTCCGGAATCTCTAGGAGCATTAGAGAGGTTCCACCAGACACTGAAAAGTATGTTGTGCAAGTACTGTGTAGAACAAAGGAAAGACTGGGATGAAGGTGTGCCATACCTATTATTTGCTGTAAGGGAAGCTAGGCAACAATCGCTAGGATTCAGTCCTTTCGAACTAGTTTTTGGACATGAGGTAAGAGGACCTTAGAAATTACTTTAATACGGTTGCATGACTGATAACATGAAAATGCCCTTACTTCAGCATGTACAGAAGTTTAAAGACAGGATACGAAAAGCTGGTGATATGGCGAAGGAAAATATGAAGGAACCTCAACTGAAAATGAAAGTTTGCTATGACAAAGGCAAAGAGAATTTCAGACAGGAGATCTAGTTTTACTGTTTTTGCCTATACACCACAACCCATTAGAATCCAAATTCTGTGGACCATATGAAGTAAAGGGAAAAAGGAGTACCGTAGTATTAACTATGTGATAGAAACGCCAGGACGAAGGAAAAAGGAAGACTTAGTACATGTTAATAACATTAAAAGGTATTTTCCCAGGGAGAATGAAGTTGCACCCCTGTTGATGGAGTCTGTGGTGGATGTTTCAAAAGAAGAATACGAATTCAGTGTTGAATCTACGGCTTCACTCAGCAACTCTGATGTTTTGTCTAACCTGTATTCTAAACTGCAGCTCCTGTCTCCAAAGCAAACTGAGGACATACATCAGCTGTTGATAGACTTCCCAGGCCTCTGCAGAGATGTTCCACGCCCCTACAACAAGATCGAGCATGACGTCGTCCTGTGTGAAAGTGTAGTACCCATCAAACAAGCCCAATACCGTGTAAGTCCAGTGAAACAGAAGAAAATGCAGGAAGAGGTAAGGTTCCTATTACAGCATGGATTAATAGAGGCCAGTGACAGTAAGTGGGCTTCTCCCTGTATCTTAGTTCCAAAGGCAGATGGGAGCTTACGTATGTGTACTGACTACCGAAAGGTAAAATCTATGACTAAACAGGATTCTTTCCCATTACCACGTGTGGATAATCTCATAGACAGTGTAGGAAATGCTGAATTTGTCACAAAAAATGACCTTTTAAGAGAATATTACCAGGTTGGCCTCACTGAGGGGGATAAGAAAATTTCCTCATTTGCCACGCCTGATGGTCTCTATAGTTACAGGGTCATGCCATTCGGCCTCAGGAATGCACCTGCGACTTTCCAGCGCCTGATGAACTATGTCACAGAGGACCTGAAATGAGTTAAGGCGTACTTGGACGACATCGTGGTTGTAGGATCTACGTGGGACCAGCACTTAAGCCGACTACGTCAGATCTTCTGTCGCCTTAATTAATGAAGCAGGTCTCACCATTAACCTCAACAAGTGTTCATTCGGCCATGCTACTATAGTTTGCCATGTCGTGGGACGAGGTCAGCTTGCACCTGTGGACATTCTCCCAGGTTGCTGCACCCCTCACAGATCTATTTAGTACCAAGAAGACTTTCGTGTGGACTGAGGAGTGCCAGCAGTCATTCAGCCGTCTACAAGTATTATTATCAAATAGTCCTGTGCTAAGATCTCCAGATTTTGAAGAGCCATTCATACTGCAGGTTCTTCAGGTTAATGCGAGTGACACCAGGGCTGGAGCTGTCCTTCGACAGAAAGGGCCTGATGACGTCCTACACCCAGTGTGCTTATCGTCTACCAAATTCAATAAACATCAGAAACATTATAGCATAATCGAAAAAAACACTTAGCTTGTTAATTGCCCTAGATAAATTTAGTGTGTATTTAATGGATACAAGATTCTCAGTTACAGTATATTGTAATCACAACCCAGTAACATTCTTGAATAGAATGAAGAACAAAAACCAAAGGCTAATGAGATGGGCATTATTCTTACAACTATGCAATCTAGATATCTTGCATATCAAAGGGAAAGACAATATAATTGCTGATACATTGTCTCGAATGTAATTTTTGTGCTAGTTTGTAGTTAGATAAAATTTAAAGAATTTTTTTAATTTTTATCTTTAGGAGGAGGGTGACACGGAGTTATTCATTCTGTCCCGAGTAGCTCTGATTTGTTGTATTGATAAGTCTGTTCTTCAAATCATTAAAACAGTGAGAGTTCTCATTGGAGTTTCCAGATCTAATTAAAGATTCGGGGTTTTGGGTTCGACTCAGCCGAAGGTTATAAAAAGCCGGATTGGCTACACGTTTGTCAGATATCAACCTACTTCCTTGTGATTTGTGTGTAGTGATTCTGGGGACTCTGGTGGAAACTCGTGCTCTTTGTAAGTTAGTGACATTATTGTGCTGGATATTATTGTGCTATTTGTTATGTGTTGCTTCTATGTTATTTTCGGTTTAGGTGTATATATATAAGTGTTAGTAAATATATAGTTTTAAGTTAGCGTTTGAGCTTCCCGAAACTTCTTGCTATGCTTAATATTTCCCCTAGACGCTATTGAGTAAATGTATTTCCTAGATTAAAACAAAAAAAATCCAGTGTTATTTCAAAGGTGAGCAGGTTAAGAGAATGTGAAATCTGAATTTAACTTATTACAAAAGTGTCTACTAGTAGGTAATAAAATGAATAAGTTCGATAATATTCTATTTACCAAACCTGCTATGTGATGGAAGGATTAAAACTACTGAGAGAGGAAGGACTGGAATTATATATCTACAATTGGAACTAGAAAAACATTACTGAATTGAATATTTTTCCATTACTCAGCCTGGCATGAGGTCCAGATACAGGTCTGAGGAAAAATTATTAGTATCCAAGTTGTTAGTGTTCCATATTTTCATGCATTAAAATTTGAATTAAAACATGATGTAGGCAATTGATTCCATCAACATGTGACAATGTCGATCAAACTATGTGACAACGTAAAAAAATTTTGGATAAAAATTCCAAAATTTGAAGGAATCTGTACTTCCAGTGTGCCAACAACTATAACAGAAAAGTGACAGAAAATGGAAAGAATGAAAGGAAGGAAACTAGAGTACGTGGTATCGTGGTGGGGATATACTATGGTCACACTGTAGGAACTTCTGATCTTACGTGCTCACTTCCCAGTTAATACAATTATTAAAAACTATATGTGGTGGGGCTAACACTGTAAGATGGGTGGCGAAGTAAACAAAAGGTTAAGATATGTACTTTAATAAACACTGACATCATAACATTGACATAAATAACTCATAAGCTACTTCATTGAATCAATTACAGCTATAGTAGTACAGAAGGACGATCATGTTGAGCTCGGCTAGCAGTAGACCGGTCCCCCTTCACAACTGCCACCATAGGACAACCCGCGCCTTTCTCTGCTGGCCCAGTCTGTCCACTATGCTCTCATCCTGTGGTTATCGTAAATTGTACTCTCTCCTCTTTCACCATTTACTGGCCTTTATACACCAACTCACTAACAATAAATTAAATATAGCTACCTAAACACCATAATGACCCACTTGTAGGGTAACACTAAACCCATAAATATACATACCCCTCAATATAAATTACCGCAAAATAATACATAAATCTTGATATATCATTTTACACAAATACACAACATAGAAAATACACCAATACACAACACATAACACATCTATGACATACACATATCTTAACTTTAGGGCCCCAACACACACCGTACACAAGGCACCCAAGTTAACTCTCTGGCAGCCGGAGTGGGACTGCCTGAAACCCTCATTTATACTCCCAAGAAACCTCTGCCCCTTCCCCGTACTGCACTCCACCGACACCTGAATCCCTCCATATGAACGAGCTACCTACCCGTTCACCCTAGATGAACCTTTTAAGCCAGCCATGTTAATCCTGCTGTGAAACACACACACATTCATACACAACACCTCCCCTGACTATACCCCCCTACAAGACACCCTTGACCGACTTCAGACCTGGACCACACTCAACAACGTGACTATCAACCATGACAAGACGGTGGTTATGCACATTAACACCTCCGTGAGCAACATAACCCCACCAACAGTCACAGTTGGGCCTCACAACCTTCAGCTTGTTGAATCCACCAAACTTTTAGGAATCATTGTGGACAACAAGCTGAACTGGAAAAAACATGTAGCCACTACCATCAAGTCAGCTACATACAGACTGTATAGGTTAAGAAGGCTGAGATCCCTGGGGACGCCAGAGAGTGAGCTGAAGAGGATATATGAAATATTTATCCTCCCAAAGCTCACTTATGCCTCCCCCGCCTGGGCCTCCTCCCTTAACCTAACCCAACAACGACAGCTGGAGAAAGTACAGAGGAGAGCTTGCAGGATTATTCTAGGTGGCTCTTACGCTGGCTATGAGGATGCTCTCACAACACTTAACCTGCCAGCCCTCTCTACCCACCATCAGGATATACTCAAGCAGTTCGCATCCAAACTACTTGTACATCCAAGGCATAGAAACCTGCTACCACCAGATGCCCCCAGACCAACACGTGAAGCTCAACACTACAACAGACTCATTCCAATTAAAGCCAGAACAGATAGATTAAAAAAGAGTCCAATACCATCAATTGTAAAAATAATAAACAACATGTAATGTTCCTCCCCTTTTGCACACACACACACACACCTATACAAAGATTGACCAGGACAGTCTCACCAACACCCTAATCCTAAATCCTCCCACTTAGCACCACACCCTAATCCTAAATCCTCCCACTTAGCACCAACATCAACCCTTCTCTTGCCCTCACCTCCAACATTAATTTTGTTGTATGTACATACCTATGTATGCATGTAAATGCCTACATATTTAATTCATCATAGTTCATCCTACACTTTCATATTAATTAATTATATTGTAATATGTGTATTTTCAGCTTTCGGGATGCCATCCCCTAAATAAACCGTTTATTATTATTATTATTATTATTATTACACTAGAGCCCTTGTAAATTATGTTTGTCAAGATATACATACGAGATCCATTTGCTGACATCTCTTCCACTCTTCCATAACACGACAAGAAATGGAAGTTTTGCCAACACTTCATGAGCTTCAACAGTTCTGAACCGGCAACTGCCAATCTACCATATGAGGGGCACTTTCTATCTTTTTGTCTATTAGCTTACGAACTGCTCCCTCAGTTTCCATTTTATCTTGCCTTAACTTATACATCCTAATGATCTAAAGACCGATGCATGCACACGTATACGAGTGTACTGTACTGTACGTGATTGTGTCTACTCCTACGCGCAACATAGTCATGACCAAGATCTACATAGATCTAGGTAGATCTTGGTCATGACAACCCCTAACCGTTGAACATCGTTCAGAATATTCAAGAAAAAATATCATAAGGAGGATAATAATTTCATTCAATCAGAAATGGTCTCTATCACCGTTGCATGGGAAATACGAAAATATCTGATTTAATAAGGAATTGGTCAAACCCCAACCATTCTTTTACTCGTCATGCACTTTTAAATCTAGCAATGCTGTGAACATGGTTAGATAAAAATTGTTAGCTTGAAGACGTGTCCTCTCTCAAAATAATTACATTTCTCATATCCACGAGACAGGCAACTAATTCTCCTGCTAACCTCCCCTAAATGAATATCTCTTTGGATGCTTGGACTTAAGTATGAGACGGAGATATGTACAGTCTCCTCCACTCCCGCTTTCACCAGTTCAGCGTAGCCAACGTATACACCCGGCATCGTGTGAGCTACCAGTTCCGACTCTCGCATCCGAAACACCTGCCAGTAAGATTAAGTGTTGATGGCAGGTGTTTCGGATGCGAGAATCGAGTGAGATTGTGGCCTTCTTAACATGGCCTTTCGAGAATATTGTGATCTTTTTTTCATTTATAAAGGGTTATCGTGGCAACACTGATCATAGAATAAACAATAAATTAATATTTTTATGTGCTACCTCTACAAATATAGTAATATACCTCTCTCTCATTGGTTGTGAAAATGAGTAACGTTTCTAGACTTTCTATACACCTATGATTACCTAACGACATTGCGGAAAGAAAGATAATGCTACATCATAGATAACTGATACTATACCTGGATTAGACACGGGTCAGGGAAGCCGCCTGGCAGCTTGAGTAATGGACCGATCCCTTTTCTCCTCTCTCTCTCTCTCTCTCTCTCTCTCTCTCTCTCTCTCTCTCATTGTGCTCATTCAGCACATAAACACACACACACCTGGATACTTGCATACTTAATTATATCGGTACTTACATATTCTTATAGGCTATATATCAACTAGCATACCTATGTACAGCTCCGGACAGATCAAGGGTCCACACTTCTTCCACCAGCGACTTGGTTTGGGCCTCGTCGGATCTGGCAACAGTTGCAGGTGGATGGAAGGGGGATGTTAGTGGGAGAGGAGGAAAAAAATGTGGGCGGAGCTATATAGGAGGGTAACGAATGATCAGGTAGAGAAGACGTGTGTCAGGAGGAATGAATGAAGCATACACTGTGAACGGTATCGAATCACCAATAGTATAAAGCAGGGTTCTTCAACTTTTTCAGTCGTGACCCAGTTTTTACTATGACATCATTCTCGCGACCCATACAAAAAGATCTTTTACAAATGACCAGAATTATCAACCTAAGAAAATACAAGGTCAGAAACTGAAATGCAATAATTATGATTAAAAGGCATTCTAACCAGAATTATAAACAGAATTATAAGCACTGCCTCACCTACCCCTCCCTCTCTTTCGCTCTCTCTCAAGAAGGCTAATATTTGTGCAATTATTTTGTTTTAATATTAATTAAATATATGAATATTCGATTATAAAAATATGTTAGGTTGATTCATGTATGAACTTCATATTTATTTTATTGTCACGAACATTATTATTCTATTTTATTTAGGTATTTATTTTTGTAAGCCTGCGACCCAGTTTGGAGGAATTCGGGACCCGTAGTTTGAAGAACCCTGGTTTAAAGAAGTGCATACTGCATTAACGTAGGTGGATATAGGAGAGAAGAAATGTGATGATTTGAGGCGAGGGTGAGGGGGAAGAAGGTAAGACAAATGAAGGTGATTAGTTAAAAAGTAATAACAAACAAATATAATTAGAATACCTGTTACATTATATCCATTAAATAAAGGCACTGTCTTTTGTTCACCATCGTAGTGGGATAGACTACTGAATATATATTATCCTTTGGATATTAAACAGCTATCCCTGTATTCCTTTTATCCCTCGTGCTTGCCCCGTATGGGGGTATTGCCTGTAATGATGTGGGCAATACTTTAACCCCCAGAGTCCGGGCAGCGGGATTTCCCGCTCGGTCGACAGAGGCCGGGCAGCGGGAAATCCCGCTCTGTCGACAGAGTCCGGGCAGCGGGAAATCCCGCTTTTGGTAATTTATGGGGAAAAACGCCAAATTTGTCGGGATTTTTTTTGATCTGGCTATACTTCACCACCAGACCTTTTCATCCCCACATTCAATCAGTGTGTGCTTGACCGTGACAATGGCTGGTCGTAGTGAAGAAAATACGGGCTCGTTCGATTCGGTGCATCCTACCGCGCTGCCAGGCGCACCCGCTCCTGTAACCTCCACTCCGCGGGTGCAACCAGCTAGATTGCGTCATGCACCTGCAAGGTTGTCAGATTCTGCAATAGGGCGGGAATTGGAGAATCTGGCAGACCTTTCATATGGGAGTGACGACCTGGACAGCTACTCTGATACTGAATGGCAAGCTGACGAATCAACTGAGGAAGATGTCTGTGTAGCGGTGACTTCCATCACAGCTCTTCCCTCAACTTCAGCCTTGCATGATGTGTCAGAGGTTACAGCCCCTGTTGCAATTCCGTCCACCAGTGGGGTGGGAGGTAGTTTGGGAGACACTCTCTTGTCTCCCATTCCTACAACATCTGGCGTGGGAGGCAGGAAGAGGTCTACTCCTGCTTCAACCTCCAAACCTCGCTACGTCTCCACTCCCATGGGCAAGAGGCCGAGGAGGAGGTTAGATTTTTCGTCTTCCTCTTCCTCGTCGGACGAGGATGCGTCGCAAAAAGTGGTGGTAAGAGGGAGGAGAGTAGGAGTAAGAGGGAAGGGTAAAGGAAGGGGGAAGAGGACAAAGGCAGCTTATCTCTCCCCTACAGTTGACCCTGATAGCCCGCCCCCCCGTGACCTGACGCCACCTCCCCCACCACCACACTCTCCCTCTCCTCTCGTGCCTGACGACTCACTCTCGCCTGCCCCTGGTACCGCTGCACCACCACCACCACAACAACAACGACAGCAACGCGGCGCACCTCGTCATAGACCCGCTGATCCCTATGTGTGGACGGATTGCGATGAATTTGCGCCTGATATACCTATCTTTGACGACAGTCATTCAGGTATACAGGCCGCATTTCCCTGTCGTCAGAGGTCATCAATATTAGATTATTTCACTGCCTTTTTTGATATAATATTGATGACTTACATGATGCAGGAGATAAACACCTTCAAACAACTCTCTGTGCAACTCAGCAATAGACCAGGCAGGGAACATAGTAAGATGTTGCAATGGGCTGACGTCGATATTGCTGAGTTGTATGTGTGGTTAGCTTTGACCATGATGATGCCTCATGTCAAGAAACATCGCCTCAAGGACTTCTGGAGCACACACGCCCTGATATCCACACCTGCGTTCGGGAAATACATGTCCAGGGACAGGTATAGGGACATTTTGTCCTACCTGCACTTCGCCCCCAACATGGGTCCACACCCGAACGACAGGCTGTGGAAAATTAGGCCAGTAATGTCTATCCTCCAGGAGAAAATACGAGCATTTTTTCGACCATTCCAGAAAGTGGTTATCGACGAGTCTCTGGTGCTGTTCAGGGGAAGACTGTCCTTCATCCAGTACATCCCGTCAAAGAGGCATAGATTTGGCATCAAATTCTATGTCATCTGCGACTGTAAGACTGGCTATGTGTTGGATTTTATACTCTATTCAGGTACGGATGTGGATGTCCCGGCCGACGACCCTCTTGGCTTCAGCGGGAGTGTTGTCAAGGCACTCATGGGGGATTACCTTGACAACAACCACATCCTGTACACTGATAACTATTACACCTCTCCAGCACTTAGCCAGTTTCTCCTGCAGCACCAAACAGGATCCTGCGGAACTATTCGTGTCAACAGGAAGGGGTGGCCAGCATTCCCTCTCACCCGGAGGGGCGACTGCATCAAAAAGAAATGTGGGAACATGCTGGCCATCAAATGGCACGATAAACGCCCCGTCAATATGCTCACCACCGTGAACAGGGGCGTGATGCAGGATTCTGGGAAGACTGAGCGCGGCACAGGTGATACCATCTACAAGCCTGATGCTGTGCTCGATTATAACATCAATATGAGACTCGTTGATAAGTCAGACATGATGGTGAGTTCCATCGATTGTCTGAGAAAAACTTGTAAGTGGTACAAGAAGGCTTTCTTCCACCTTCTTGATGTCACAGTGCTGAACTGTTATATACTCTACCTCCAGCATCACCCTGACTCCAAGTTGGCACTCCGGGAATTCGAGCTAGAGTTGATATCTCAGCTCCTGGAGAGGTTCAGCACTGTGCAACCACAGCAAGGCAGACAGGCAGCGGCACAACGGCCTGACAGGTTGCAGCAGAGTGGCTATATGGCTCGCCACTACCTCACTAATCTGCCACCGTTGCCGTCAGGACGTCCAGGCTCTCGTCGCTGCTATGTTTGCAGGCACACAACACGTCACCCCCAGAAGTCCAAGGAAACTCGCTTCTGGTGCAAGGAATGTTGTGTGCCGTTATGCCCTGGAAACTGCTTCTCAGACTACCATATATTGGAATATATATAGAAGCAGGAAGTGATGGGAGTATGCGAATAAAGTGACAGTGACACTTGGTGACAGTGACACTATTTAGGCTATAAGAAAAGTGAGAGTGACACATTTGTACATATATTTTAGGCTGTAGTGACGTGATAGTGACACATTTGTACTTATTAGGCTATAAGAAAAGTGAGAGTGACACATTTGTACATATATTTTAGGCTGTAGTGACGTGATAGTGACACATTTGTACATATATTTTAGGCTGTAGTGACGTGATAGTGACACATTTGTACATATTAGGCTATAAGAAAAGTGATAGTGACACATTTACGCATAGAAAAAATTATAATAAAAAATTTAAAACAACAAAATACAAAAATATATAGAAAATAAGGATAACAGTGATAGTGACACATTTATATTTACGTTGAACATGAACAAATGGTGCGAATGACACTGAAAATGTTTCGCGTAAATACTGTACATAACTCCCACGCTTCTCTCCAGGGCATAAAACCACTCTGGAATGGTCAGCTAACCACACAAATAATACAGGGGCTGTAATGGTAGGATGCACACGAACCGTACGACGTGTCGCCTGGGGGAGGCAAGTGTTGCGTCATTCTGCCGGCGGCCATCTTTTCTCCACCCACGCCAGTCCTTGTCAGAGCCACGCTCACAAAGCGAACGCAGCCTCGCTCTCACGGGAAAAGTGACCTCCATTCCTCACTTGATTTCTCGGTAATGGAGTGTCCTAGAGAGCTAGGGTTGGTTTTAATGGAAAGAGGAGGAGTTGATGGTGAGTACACAATCAAATTTAAGTTGTTCAGTATTGTAGTTTAGACGTAGGGAGTAAGAGAAGTAGAGTGATTTTCCGGGAAATACCCGGACAGGCAGGATTAAATTAAGTATTGGCCCCGTACACACAGCACGTAATTTCATTCTTGGCCCGGCCCGGAGGGGTTAAGGGTTTTGGCGCCCCTTCGGCCCCCGCCACTAGCTTACATTTCTTCAACTGTCCCTCCTTTCTTCCTATTTCCTTCTTGCTTGCTGTCACACCTCTCTATCACCTTTTCCTGGTGTTATATAATTGAGTGTGAAAATGAGAGAGAGAGAGAGAGAGAGAGAGAGAGAGAGAGAGAGTTACAGAGTTACAGAGTTACAGAGTTACAAGGAAAAGAAGTACCCTAGGGGACCTTACGATCCATAAAAAGAGGGTACAGTCTGTTACAGTTCCGACTGGGCCACCCAGTATCGAGAGATCGTAGATGTGGCAGCAGTGTGTGTGTGTGCTCGAAAATTATACGGATCGTCAACACTCTCCCTCTGTAGTGAACATGACCCTGTCTCAAAGTTCATTCCATAGATGGCGCTGTGTAGTTGTGGAAGGAATGTGGACTGCAGGGTTGAAGTTTCGGGAAACATCTATGCTCGTGCCAATGAGTCATGAGCTCTCAGGCAGAGTGGTTGAGGAATGCTATTATGGAAATTTAACAACTATATTACACAATGATCAGGTGAAGCTAAGGTAAAGTTGTTCGTAGCCTGAACAGTGAATATTTCTTCTTAATGGATTTCATGTTTAGCATGCAACATTGCATTGTTTTCTTGTTTTTCTACCAACTCGAGCAGATCGAGCAGATAGGTTGTTTGCTTTGGCCAGCATATTTTGGTAGGCATTATTTGATGTTCACCTCTGATTTTGTATTTTATTTGTAAGTCACGTTACAGTGTATTACATGCATAGTAAGATTTCTTCATTACTAAATACTCCTTCTCACTCTCTCCCTCTCTCTCTCTCTCTCTCTCTCTCTCTCTCTCTCTCTCTCTCTCTCTCACGTTAAAGTGTACTGTAATCTCTCTCTCTCTCTCTCTCTCTCTCTCTCTCTCTCTCTCTCTCTCTCTCTCTCATATGAACACTATCTTATCTTATCCAGTCTATTTAGATATGAAATCGTATGGAGATTTAGGACCAATTCCACAGTTGTTCGTTGTAGTTTGTTAGCGCCCAAACGAAAGAATCTAAACTGTGTAAATGACTTTTGACTGATTTATTGGATTAACCTGATGAGTAAAGTTTACAGATATTGTAATAATACTAGTTCTTGATAGTTTTGGTGAATAGGTATACTCAGCTTTTGGGAAATAACGAAGGCTTACGAGTGTGTTTGGGGAGGAATCTGACAAACAAAATGACTATGCGGGACCGGCCCTGACTCCTTGACATTCCACGTTAAACACATAAGTGTCGAAATATGTGATCTTTTGCCAATGATAGATTCTTCTTCACCTCCTTCTAACTTTTTCACTTTTCTTATCCTGTTCTTTCTTCACCTTTCCCTCATCTCCACCTCTTCTCCCTTTCTCCTTTAGACCCCGTAGGGGGGTATTGCCGGTAGTGATAGAGGGCAATACTTTAAGGGTTTTGGCGCCCCTTCGGCCCCAGCCAATCTCTTTCAGTTATTCAACTGTCTCTTTTCTTTCTATTTCCTTCCTGCTTGCTGTCCCACCTCTTCTATCACCTTCTTCTAGCGCTATATGATCTCGATGTTGCAGCGCCAAAAATCAATCAATCAATCAATCAATTTGCCAATGATAATCAACTGGCATTGATTGTTATATTAACTGGGTTATGTTTGTTTAGAAGCCACACCTGAATGGGGAAGAGGGATCACTCCTAGCGACCAAACGTGTGTTTAACCTCCTAATAGATTACCCCGATTTTTGCTAATTAACCTTTTGTAGTGAAAAATAGTGTGTGCATAACAGTAGGTGTTTTACTAAATTTGCACATTGTTCACATAATGATTGATTTATTCCAGAGACAGCGGTGTGTGGCTGTGGGGAAGAGAAGGGCGAAGTTTCGGAAAGTAGGTGGGCAAGGTGAAGTTCACTGGAAGGCACCGGTTGAGCAGACGGATACGTAGGGTCATTACTTTAGCTATGAATGTAGTTTGCCAGTCAGTATTTGATGAGCGTTTCCGAGTAACGACTCCTTATAATGATAAAATCCTAAAGATTTTTATTACTTTGTTTATTGTATCACCCGTTACCATAAATCCTACGAATTATGAAATTACTCCGAAACTATCCCTCTCGCACATTCTGTGTATCTTTTTCTCGAATCATCAAGTAATGAATGGATAACGTTAGCTACACAAATTAAAGAAGAATGTGTCTAAATTGGCATTACCGATATCATGCTGTATGTGTAATAATCCTAAAGAAAATTAGCTCCTAGTAAAAGTCAGACAGAACACGTGATTAAACCAAGATTTACTTGCATTATAAATAAATATAAAATATTCGCGTCCGTGCCCGAGATCACATCTTAAAACACACTGCACACTCAGAGGAACCCCTATTCGGAGGCATATTTTTCAATTCTGACCTGGTCAATGCAATCCGTTCAGTTAGGTTAGATTAAGTATGGTTGGGTTGAAATGCAGTCAAGTAGGTAAAATGAGCTGGGAAAGACAATGAGACTATTTAAAAAATTTCCTATTGTTACTTTTATTCCTATATGTTAGGAGCAATTTTCCTTAATTTTGTCCCAGCACTTCTTGCTCTCCAGCCAAATTCGAGAAATATGCTAACCAGCTGAAAAATCGGCGGTTGAACCCTCGTTGGCCGGGGGAAAGATAAAACTCTGGTTATTCTCTACTTTCGTCATCTTTACAGGTTCATAATTTCAATAGACAGGAACACTCTATAAATGTAAATAGCCAAAGTAGGAGTTATACAATCCTTGACAACCCAACAACATTTATTTAAACAAAATATTTTTTTATTTACAGTGACAATTAATATCCAGTCCAGCCACCTTCCTTCTCTATGACGGCACGCAGTCTATCGGGCACAGAGGCCACAATGCGTCGAATTTGTTAGGTTTGTTGCGGAACATCTCCCACTGAGCCTGGGTATGAGCCATTAGTGCCTCCGGTCTCCGCTCCACCATCTCTGGCTCCCAGCAGTTGACCATATTAGCCCACATGTTCTCTATGGGGTTCCAACGAAGTTCACCTTGCCCACCTAGGCTACTTTCTGAGACTTCGCCCTTCTCTTCTCCACATAAATCCATTATTATGTGAACGGTGTGCAAATTTGGTAGATCACCTACTACTATGCTCACATTAATGTATCTATTAGCAAAACTTGGGGTAATCTATTAGTAGGTTAAACACACGTTTGGTCGTTAGGAGTGATGCCTCTTCCCCGTTCACCTGTGGGTTCAAAACAAACATAACCCAGTTAACAATCAATGCGAGTTGATTATCACTGGCAAAACGATCGCTTATTTCGACACTACTAATTTGTTTATTAACGTAGAATGTCAGGGAGCCAGGACTGATTCCACAGTCATTTTGTCAAGAGTCCTCCCCAAACACACTTGTAAGGCTTCGTTATTTCTCAAAAGCTGATTATTCCTATTCACCAAAACTATTAATTGAGCATTTGTATTATTACAATAGCTGCATACTTTACTCATCAGATGCTTCCAATAAATCAGACACAAGTCATTTACACAGTTTAGTTTCTTTCGTTTGGGTGCAAACAAATCACAACGAACAACTGTGGAATTGGTCCTCACTCTCTGTTCGATTTCATTAGTATAGAGATAGGATAAGATAAGATGGTGTTTATTTCAGAGAGAGAGAGAGAGAGAGAGAGAGAGAGAGAGAGAGAATTACAGTTGACTTTAACATTTTTATTACGAGAGAGAAAAAGTATTTAGCAATGAAGGAATTTTACTATGCATGTAATACCTGACTTACAAATAAAATACGAAATCAAAGGTGATCTCAAATTATGCTTACCAAAATATGATGGCCAAAGAAAACAACCTATCTGCCCGATCCTAGTTGGTAGAAAAACAAGATAACAATCGTGGCAACGAGACGTGAGCTCTGTCAGAACGGCTGAGCAATGTTGCATGCCAAACATGATAACCATTAAGAAGAAATATTCACTGTTCAGGACACGAACAACTTTACCTTAGCTTCACCTGATCATTGTGTAATATAGTTGTTAAATTTCCATAATAGCATTCCTCAACCACTCTGCCTGAGAGCTCATGACTCATTGGCACGAGCATAGATGTTTCCCGAAACTTCAACCCTGCAGTCCACATTCCTTCCACAACTACACAGCGCCATCTATGGAATGAACTTTGAGGCAGGGTCATGTTCACTACAGAGGGAGAGTTTTTTTTTTTTTTTTTTTTTTTTTTAATTCATTGCGCCGTAGCGTCAGTCAATAGGCAGACAACAGTACACAAGGGTAGGCGGGACTCACAAGAACCCAATGACCACACACACACACAAGCACACACACATGCGCACACACACACACATCACGAAAACATAACAGAATGAAGCACAAGCATACAGACAAATATTTACATCGTGACCTACTTAAATCCACCAAAACGAGGGTGGCGCACCAGAAGTTCCTCCAGAACCTGATGGTTCAGCAGGTGTCGACAAACCACATCAAGTGGCAGGCCCTGGGGCAGCAAGTGTCGGACAGTGGGGCAGGCTAGGCAATAGTGCTCTATAGTGTTAGCACGAGGCGCTCGACACAAGCGACACTCAGTGAAGGGAGGCTCACCCTGCATCCCAGCAACCTGCCACGGTGGCCGGTAACCAAGCCTCAAACGAGCAGAGACTACATTGTGCCTCCGAACCATGAGGCCTCGACGACGGTAGGAATATTTGTGACGGCATACAGACTCGCAATGGGTGATGGAGATGCTGAAGGGCCTCTCTGCATCCCTGCGTCGCCGTACAGGAAGGAGAGCGGCGGAGCGGACTTTAGAGAGGTAACATGTCAGGGAGAGAGGACGTCCAGCACCACGAGGAGGCAGATGGCAGGCTTCCTTTGCGAGTCTGTCAACTGTACCATTGTGACGTAAACCTACATGGGATGGCACCCATAAAAATTTGACAGTCAATTTACGATGACGCAATAAGGCCAAAAACGATAAAATCTGCTGAACAACAGTAGAGTGTGTGGGCTGAACACTAGAGAGGGAATGAAGGGCAGGTTTGGAGTCACAAAAAATGGCAGCATTCACTCCACGTTGACAAACAACACTAACAGCATCCAGAATAGCATACAGTTCACACAATGTTGAGCTAGAGTGGTTACAGAGACGACGGCCAACCCAGCCCCCTGGAGGTGACTCCAGGTCAGGCGAGAAAACAGCACAACCTGCTGCACCATCCACCTGCAATGAGCCATCAGTGTAGAGGCAGTATGGATCTGTGATGGAGGAAGTCACTGTTTCTATGTGTTCTAGAGCCAACTGCCGCTGTAGAGAAGGCAGCTCCGACTTGGAAGTAGGTGTAAAGCTCACATCAGGTGTTGGTAGCATCCATGGAGGGGGCCCTGGGGGTACGTCTGCAACCATTATATCTATATTAAGACCACGGAGCACAGAGGAAACAGACCTTATAAGAGTACGTCCAGCAGGCAGTATGGGAGGGACCGGGTAGTTTGGTCTAAGAGAAGTCCTGACTAACTGAGAGTAATGGGGTGAAAGATGTGGGAAATGGAGGCACTTGACAGTGAAGCCAGTAACATTACAATAAATTCTCTCCACTAATGGGGGAAGACGCAACTCACGCTGCATGTTCACTATCCTGGTCGACATTGGACAGCCGAGAATTATTCTCATTGCTCTATTCTGAAATTTTTCTAAAGTTTCCAGAGTAGCCCTGGGAAGTTGAATCAAAGCAGGGGAGAGGTAATCAACAACTGAACGGATAAAAGCAATATAGATGGTTCTGGCTACTGGGATGGAGATGCCCGAGGAGTTGTTAGATAGCCATTGAAGTGGTGTAAGTCGGCGCTGGAGACGACCCAATAAGTCCTGGACAATGGGATGGTCTTGAGGTCTGGCAGGGACAATCGGCCAAATATTGACTGGCGCACCCAGGTAGCAGTACTGGGAACACATGGGAATGACAGTCCCTCCAATGGTGAACACTGGCTGAGCTTGAGGAAGGCGGCAGGTGAATATTCTGCTCTTATCTGGGGAGACAATAATGCCACAGTGAGAGGAGACCACAGAGAAGGAGTCAAGAAACCGCTGGAGATCCCTTGGTGAGGTAGAATGAACACAGATATCATCAGCATAGCATGTAATTGTAGTTCCAGGTATATCAGGGAGAGAAGTGAGCAACCGATGCATCAGTATATTAAATAACAATGGGCTGAGAACACCACCTTGAGGCGTACCAAGATGAAAACTGCGCAAAGGACTGAGTGCACCACTGAAAAACATATGGGAGGTCCTGTTACTCAGGTAGCCCCGAATCCACCGTAGTAGATTACCCTTTATCCCAAAGTCAACCAGTTGATCCAAAATGACGTCTCTATTAGCAACATCGAAGGCACTTCGAAGGTCAATGAAGGCCACCACACTGTCCCTGGAAAGGCGAGAGTACAGGTCGACTAGGCAGTGATGTGTGCTCCGCTGGGGAAGGAAACCAAACAGCCATGGAGAAAGGCGATCCTGCAGTCTGTACATGAGACGATTGAGTAAGATTCTCTCCATAACCTTACAGAAACAGGAAGTAAGGGAAATAGGCCTGAACTTCGCAGTGCCGGGCTTAGGGATGGGTATTATTGTGCTGCTGGTCCAGGCTCGTGGTACACAACCGTCACGAAGACAAAGATTGTACAGTCGAAGTAGAGGGTTCCCAGGAACTTGTTGAAGTAGACGCAGCACAGCATAAGTAATACCATCATCACCAGGGGAAGAAGCTTTACCCCGAGAGAGAGCACGGCGCAACTCCTCCTCAGTTATCTCCTCTGCATCATCGTCATCATCTTGTAACAGAGCAGACATTAGACGTAGCCGATGGACAGCAGCACGGGAAGCGAGTGCATCTTGTATGTGGATGGGTAGACTGGCTTGGGTAGATTGTTCTGACCAGGCATCGACAAGTTGATTGGCATAGTCGGCAGGAGTGTGATGACGAGCAGTGGCCGGTGTCTTTTTAACAACCCGACGGATGAGGTGCCACATAGAAGCCACACTTGTTTGCTGGTTGATGCTGTCCGTGAACCGCTGCCAAGACTCAGTGTGAGCACAATCCTGCAGGGCAACTAAAGCGTCCCTAGACATCTGGTAACGATGGAGTAGGTCAGGGGTTGGGTTGGCTTGAAACAATAGGCCATCACGTTCAGCCTCCTCCTTTGCCTCCTGTATACGTGCATCCAGCGTCCAGGAGTGGGCAGTATGGCGATGCTGGAGGTGTGGCCGGGAGACGTATAGCCTATAAAAGTCATGAGTAGCAGATACAAGATCAGAGTACAACTGTTCAGCTGATGATATGTCAAATGTAGGGAATACATGGGCCATAAATAAGATGTAAGTCGGGCAATATTTAGGGGGCACAGCAATACGCAAACGAGTGGCTGAAGCACCCGACCCAGCAGTTAGAGAATAATGAAACCGAAGAGCAATGTGATCAGAGAATAAGTCTGGCACAGAGGAGCACTGGACCTGAGATGCTATCAGGCCAGACGAGAGGATGTAATCCAGAGTACCTCCCCGGCAATGAGTGGCACCGCCAGTGTCCCAGTGTGTCAGATGATGCTTGCGGATGTATGAAAGGAGACGAACACCATTACGATTAATAGAGCCAGTACCATCACCCAAATCAGAATGCCGAGCATTAAAATCTCCCATATACACCATACCACGCACTGTTGGAGAAGGAAGAGCCTCAAGAGTGAGTCTAGCTGGGGCAGAATAGACATTACATAGTTGGAGTACTCCATTCCCAGGTAGAACCTCAAATAGCTGAAAGGTCATGTCAGGATCAGTGGAGGTACGGAGAAGGCGATGTGGCAAGGAGCTATGTATGTAAGTCAGGAGACCATTCCTTACCAGATGAACATATGGCACATAACCTGAGAGAGGAGGAGCTTGCCCAGCAGCGAGCGGTCGTCCTGGAAATGCTTCCTGGAGAAAAATAACACTGGGATGATGACGAAAAACATAGGCCTTGAGTTGAGTGAGCTTAGCATAACTGGTGATACCACATACATTCCAGGAGATGACATCCAGCCGGCAATCACTAGCGAACTCTGTATTTGGAGGTAGAAGTCCGGTGAGTGGGGGCAGAAGAGCGACCTGGAGAAGAAGATGGACCAGGAGAAGGGACTGACTCGAAAAGCTTTTCAAGGCGAGATGCAACAGTATCCATCTTTTCGGTAAGGGTAGTGACAGTTGAGATGATGGCCTGCTGAGCCTCGACCAAGGTGGAGAGTTTGGAGTAATTGGCAGCCTGAGAGGCAACCAGCCCATCAATCCTGGCTTCAAGGGCAGAAAAGCGGTTTTCGAGACCGGACATCGTGCCATGAGGGTAGCAACAGACTTGCGGAGGGCCAGGTCTGGAGGTGAGGCAGGGCTGGTAGGAGGAGCAGGGCTGGTAGGAGGAGCAGACTGGGGAGGTGGTGGTGGTGGTGGTGGTGGTGGAGGCGGAGCAATAGTAGAGACACGATCCTGGACCTGACGTCGAGTACATCCATGCCACACGTTAACCCCTGGCTGAAGGCATCGTGGACACTTCCATCGAGACGTATCTTCAGGAGGTGAAGGCTCAGAGGTGGAGGCAGCAGGACGTGATGGTTCACCCCTGACAGGACACGTCTTGGAATCATGGTCGGCCGCACACCATGCACATTTCGGCCTGGCAGAACAGTACCGGGAGATATGCCCCACACCCCAGCACCTGTAGCACCAAGGCTGGTCATTATGAAGTTTCCTCACCTCACACGGTGGAAGACAAGTGAGGAAATCAAAGGAAATCTCATTTGGAGGTGGATCGGGTTGACTCCAGACAACAACAATACGGCTAATGGGGGAACCATCTTGGAAAAAACGACGGGCAAAGTACACACCAGGGTATCCTTTGGCAAGTTTCGGGTCAACATCAATAGGAAAACGGGTGAGGATGTAGCTGGGGAACTTACGAGGCCTCTCAGGTGAGTCTTCAAGAATGAGAGGCAGAGATAAAAATTCACCAGCCTTCACTCTATCAATGATGTCCTGACGCTTCCTAGAGATGTAGACAAACCGGGAGGTGACAGCAGCCATCTTGACTTCAGCCAGTTCACGCTGCAACTGGAAGGCCCTGTTGACATCAGACAACCAACGCAGCTTTGTGTCCATAGATGGGTTTCCAGAGAAGGAGAGTTTGACATAGGCATCTCTCGGGGCAAAAGCAGGAAGGTTGGACGAGGGCAAGGAGTTGGTATACAAAGAAGAAACACCAGGGTGAGGCAGAGAAGGTACGTCGTGCACAGCTGAAGCACCCTTGGCAGTCTTGGCAGCTGGAGGCAAACAGTCCACACCATCGGAATCCTGCGAGGAGTCGGACGAGGCATCAACAGGTCGCTTGGTAGAGGTTGAGGAGGTGGACGGCTGCAACCTGAGCTGCGGAGTGACCGAGGAGAGGGGGGGAGGGTTGCGAGAAGGCAGCTCAGGCCAGTGATCCTCAATTGGAGACTCGTCTTCCTCCGACATTGCCAAGTCGGCCTCCAAGCAGGAATCCGCACTCTCCATCAGGCCAGGCAAGGCCTAGATGGAAAGGAAACAACAACACAAACAACTAAACACTCAATCAGCCAGGGACACACACACACACACACACAGACAATCACAACAAAACTATACACAGAACCACAACAGACAAACAACACCAGCAACACCACAGAAACAACAACACATAAACAAGAACTCACAAACAACACAAAAAATACAAACAAGAGCTCCAAAACAACACAAAACAACAACACAAACGAGAATGGAGGCAGAGCGCCACGAGTACGTCCACACTCCACCTGTTCTGGAGCGAGACTGCAGAGGGAGAGTGTTGACGATCCGTATAATTTTCGAGCACACACACACACTGCTGCCACATCTGCGATCTCTCGATACTGGGTGGCCCAGTCGGAACTGTAACAGACTGTACCTGTGGGTTTAGTTGCGCAAGTAGGCGACCGTCCTCGAATGTGTCATGTGAAACCATCAAGGAACACTCGCACAACTGCTTAAACACCTAGACGGTGGTTTAAGGCTTTGTCTAATCTGGACTTGAACTGATCCACAGAGTTGCTGTTGACTACATCAGCAGGAAGCGCGTTCCAAGTACCGCAGATGCTGTATGTAAAGAATTTACCACACAGATCACGGTTGTATCGCTTCAGTTCAAGTTTGTATCCATGATTCCTGGTTGTGCCCTCACTGAGTTGGAAAATGTCCCTGTAATCTACATTGTCAAAGCCTCATAGTATTTTAAACACTTCGATAAGCTGACCACGCAGTCTCCGGGTTTCCAAAGAGAACAGGTCGAGTTCTACCAACCGATCTTTATAGCTCTTGTGTCTAAGAGAGAGTATAAGTTTGGTTGCCCTGGCTTGCACTCGTTCCAGTCTCGCGATATCCATTCGGTAAGAAGGACTCCAAAACTGGACTGCATACTCCAGGTGCGGTCGGACAAGGGAATTGTACAGACAAAGTACTATCTCCTTGTTCCGGTATCCAAACTGTCGCTTTATGTACCCTAACATCCTTTGGGCTTTCTTCTCAGCCTCAATACACTGCTTTGAGAACTTGAGGTCGCTGGTGATAGTTACACCCAAGTCTTTCTCAGTATCAGTGCTTACGAGAGCATTGCCCTTAAGGTTATACTCTGTTCGGAGGTTTCTGTGGCCTATATGCATAACTTTGCATTTGTTCACGTTAAAGGGCATTTGCCACGTGTCAGACCACTCCCCTATCTTCCTAAGATCTTCTTGTAAGCGGGTAGTATTTCCTTCTTTCGCGACATTCATACCAAGCTTAGTATCATCGGCGAATTTGGAAATCTTGGCAACCATGTCACCATCCACGTCATTAACATAGATGATAAACAGTAGTGGTCCCAGAACAGAACCTTGGGGAACACCGCTAGTAACGGGCACCCACTCTGAAGCCTGTCCATTCACTACCACCCGCTGCCATCTGTCACTTAGCCAGTTCTCTATCCAATTTGCCACATTTCCGTCTATGCCCAGTGTACGCACTTTCCGAAGGAGACGGCGGTGGGGTACCTTATCAAAGGCTTTCTGAAAGTCTAAGTAGACAACATCGACCGCTTTATCCCGATCATGCTCACTGAAAACAAAATGGAAGAATTCCACCAGATTTGTGAGGCATGACCGGTGCTGTCGGAACCCATGCTGGGAACCCCTCAGTAGCAAATTTGATTCTAAGTGTGCTGTTATTTTGTCCACCATGATGCTCTCCATGAGTTTACAGACTATCGAGGTTAAACTGATGGGTCTGTAGTTTGACGGTTGGCTAGCATCTCCCTTCTTGAAGATAGGAGTTACCTCTGCCTCACGCCAGTCTCTAGGAACGCATCCAGTATGGATTACCCTGTTAAAGACCATGCACAGGTGCCGTGATACTTCACCATGCATTTCTTTCAACACTCTAGGTAAGAACCCATCCGGACCGGGGGACATGTTTGCTTTTAATTCGATTATTTTTCTCTCGATTTCTTCTTGGGTGAAGACCATTGACTCCAACTTCTCACTGAAGGAGTCCAAAGGTTCGGGAATGGGACCACTCTCCTCAGAGAACACTGAAGAGAAGTACTCATTTAAGAGGTTAGCATTTTCTGCATCAGAGTGCATCAATGCTCCATCCTCATTCACCAAGGGACCGATCCTGCGTCGGATTGGTTTACGGCCATTCACATAACTGAAAAACTCCTTGGGGTTCTCTTTGCAGAGTCTAGCCACACGGACCTCCTCAGCACGCTTAGCCGCCCTTATTTTGGACTTCACGTTTCGATTCAGTCTTCTATGACCGTCAAAGTCCCCAGATGTCTTCGCTCGACGATACGCAGTTCTCCTCTCTCGTAGTAGGTTACGGATTTCCCGATTAAACCACTTCAGTTGAATGAACTTCTGACCTGTTCCCTTCAGAGGAATAAAGCGCGACTGAAGTTCCATGAAGGAAGACAAGAATGACCTCCACAGATCATCAGCACTCTCTCCCTCCTCTAGTTCCATTTCGGCAACGCCTTCGAGAGAGAGAGAGAGAGAGAGAGAGAGAGAGAGAGAGAGAGAGACAGAGACAGAGACAGAGACAGAGACAGAGACAGAGACAGAGACAGAGACAGAGAGAGACAGAGAGAGACAGAGATTTTTTTTTTTTTTTATGAAAGTGTGACAATATGTGTGTGGGCCAAAGTTGGCATGTAAGTACATGTAAAAGTAAGTATGAAAGGACAGTTGCGGCCAGATGTATGTATCCACCCTCTCCCAGCCAGCCCTGACATGTGGCACCGTCGTAACCATGGATATAATGACTCAAAGAAAGCCAATTTCGATAAATGCTTTATAGATATCGCGATTGATACACTCATCTTATTTTAGAAATGCTTTACCTTTACAGTTCAATATCCCTCCTGTTTACACCTGGAAAATGTTATGTAGAAAAGGAAACAGTGGCTTTTGCAGGCCTGGAAATCGTGCGGCAGAGTGGACTACAAAATTCCAGTGAGATATGAGACAGGTTATGGAGGTGATGTGGCGTTTCGTGTGTAAAAATTTTTTCTATGTTTTGTGTTTTAGCGTGTTTGGGAAGGAGAAATATCGCTCAGCTCACAGCATGTTATGTAGAGCTTAGTATATATATTTTGTAAATATGATATGTGCATGAGGAGAAAATGTGATGTCGAACTATGAGTACTGTACATATGGATGTCTGAATGTGTTTGCCTGTGGAAAGTGTGAAGAACTGGGTGTACACGGTGGTGTAACAGTAGGTTGATAGTCTTATTTTCTAATATATGCTTTTATTATGCAGTGTGGCTGTCAGACTTAAAGAATGTGTCAATGTCGACGGCGGACCCATTGAACACTTACGAGACTAAGAGTGTCTTTTCTGTTGGATTATTCATACCGCAATAATAAATGGTATATGGTAGGGTAATGGCGACTGTCAATCTACATTTGCACCACCCTGTATATTAAAGGATATGAGTAGATTTGTAAAGGTTGAGTGTAGAATATGTGATACAAAGCTACATTACGTACAGTATACATGGTATGTATGTCTGATTTTTTTTTTTTTTATGTGTGGAAAATATAAGCAAGAAAGGGGTGCATACTAAGAATGTGTGGATATATGCAAAGTTGGAAAATGTTATGCTAAGGTGGGTATGTGTTAGAGATTGTGGAGTGGGGGGAATGTGATGCAGTGCTGGAAACATGCTGCTGCTCTGAGTTTACAGCGTAGTGGAAAACGTGATAAATGTATGAGATTTGTTGTTGATATTCAATGATGTTCTCTGTCGAAACTGTTGTAATATGTCAATTCTTTGTCAAACATAATGATTGCCAATAGTCGTGTTGAGGTTTTGTCCGATGATTAATTATACCTTGTGAAATATTATAAAACCCCTTTGACACACGAAGGAATACACCAGACGTTTAGCTGGACGGCTGATGTTTTCACTTTAATCTCAACGCGACTATTTACACTCACTGTATATCACACAAGTACAGACGCCGACTGTCACGTGGAGTTGGGTATATTGAGTGAAATAAGGATAACACATGTTCTGGTGGAAGGGAAGGTGTGACAAGGAGCTTCTGTTACCCTTCCGACGATCAGAAGAATATTATATAAACCTTTCGCGTAGGGAATTACGTACATTAATGGAAGCATGCAAATATTTCCCGTGTTTCAGACCGATGTTGTTTCAAATTTACTTAATTAAATCAGTGATTATTTATTATCTGTATTATCTTCGCACCCCTACAAGACCATCAACCTGCATTCCTAAATCTCACTCCGTACTGCCAAAGTTTGGTGGTAATTTAATTATTAACTAAATCCCCCCCCCCCCCCTCTCTCTCTCTCTGCAGAGATCATAAAGAAGTTTCTGGGACTACGGTATCTTAAATATTTCAGATATCTGCACCGTCCGGGGTGAAAAACTCTTTTTGCTGAAAATATACACAATGCCAAGCATTAAAAACGATTAATAAAAGCATAACATCATAACGTGGTAGTTATTTCCTCATTATTTCACCACCAGCCTAAAGTGGGTCTCTATAAAGTGCACATAATATAGGCAGCTGTTTCCTCCAAATTGTACCGATAAAAAGCCTTCCTTTGTATAGTGATATTAAGTTATCTGTTTTATGTCGTAGATTAGAATAATGAATCGCCTTAGATTTTCTGCCAGCTCTACATAGAACCTTAGGAACCCCTTCAAGTCTTTGACTGCTGATAGATTGATTGATAGATGACGCCATGGCATCTGGCTTCGCAACAGTCATATACCGCAGACCACAATATTAAATTTATATGATTTTATAAAATGGTCATTTACATAATTTATAATACTGTATATATAAATTATATATATACTGTTACGCCACAGCAACAGAAACTGAGGTCGCCACCGAAGACTCAGTAAGCATCATAACCCACATGGAAATAAACAACCATGCCCCTTAACCATGTAACTAAAGGTTGGATCAGTATGATGTTTTGCCACGGGTTATTTCACACCTTCCGCTAATTTTTGGCACTATAATGGATTACCAAAAGTGAATAATTAAGGCACTTGTCCCTGAGAAATGTGTCATTTTTATGAATTTTAACACTGGGATACGAACGATCATAGTGCGACGTATATACGACGTCAGTCCACAGGCTCCAATCATCCCCTTCTTTCTCTCCCCCACCCTACTCTCTCTCTCTCTCTCTCTCTCTGGTCTCGAAACTTTGTTCGAAAATACAACACGGTCACAAGCTTTAGTCCTAAAAATATGTATAGGTATATAATGCTAGCAGGCATTATGTTTTAATGTTATTATTATTACTTTTTATCATATAGTGATACACAACAGCGAGGATATATATATGGTAGAGTTGGGTACGATAACACCAGTGCTTGACGGGATAGCAATGCTTTGTTGGAATTCAGGAGTGGGGTGTTTCATTCGTGTTAAATGGGTACACATGGACGAAGTGCTTTACACACAGTCAGATGATGTGTGAGAGCCAATAGTGTCCATCATGACGAAGATGTTACATTGTCCACGTGGCTGTAGGAACGCTTTTGTCATGAGGCTGTACTCTATGTACAGTTGCACACAGATGATTCGAGGCCACCTCATCCACCAATATGCTGGTGTTGTATCTAGTAACAGTGGCAGCTATGAATTGAACCGAAATTCAGTCGTCTGCTCGGGCGAAACAAACCCAATTACCGGTATAATTTGTCAGTATGCGGGTTTAACTGTTCTCAAATTAATATCATGTACGTAAACGTATTATATTGATAATGAGTAACATGTTATAAACTTTATAGACATATTACAACACATATATCCAAATAATGATACATTCACGCATTAGAATACTGCATCAGTACCGAAACCAGTTTGTCTCACATATAATAAAGCTTCAGTATTTAAAAATATGTGTTGTAATAATAATATAATAACTAACCCTACGTCCGCCCTGATCTGTCAGTAACACCATCAGATAATAGTTTACCAATACACATAATAAATGCTTCCAATATATATATATATATATATATATATATATATATATATATATATATATATATATATATATATATATATATATATATATATATATATATATATATATATATTATATATATATATATATGCAGAAAGCTCACTTCACCGTGAGATATAATTGCAGAGTAACCACAGGAGAAACCAAAGGCAGAACAGTAAGTACTTTCGTATATTACATCTTCAGACAGAATGATACAGAGACATGGGATGGAGTATATATATACAGTGGGAGGAGCTACATTTGGACAAAGGGTCTGATACCCACCTCACCTCACCTCACCTGACCCTAGTCTGGTGGAAACTGCTTCATCACCAATTCGGTTAATAATTTATCACATTTGAAATGGCCATAACTCATATTAGCATTATCTTTATATGTGCCTGAGATTAGACATGACTCAATTACATTTCTTTCAAGAAGGTTTGACGATTTAGCTAGAACTTTGGCACCTCCCCAGTTAATGTGATGGTCATAAGTGGCTTTGTGTTGGAATAAACCACTACTTGGCTGAGCTGTCCTAACACTGTACTTGTGTTGTGTTATCCTTTTATCTAAGTCTTTCCCTGTCTGTCCTATATAGAATTTATTACATATGTTGCATGGAATCTTGTATACAACACCTGAGTTACTCGCAGGGCTGTTCTTGATGAGTGTTTTTTTAACTGTGTTGTCGTATTTAAAAACTACTTGAACATCGAGTTTCTTGAGGAGAGGTACAACTTCTAAAAAGTTTTCATGAAATGGTAGGACTATGATTTTCTGGTTGTTTTGATCATCTGGTTTTTTTAACTTTACCTTCAAGGAAGCGTTTCCTTGCAATGTTGTGACATAGATTAAGAACATTTGTTGGATATTTTAGATTTTCCCCTATTGTCATAATTTTGCTAAATTCTTCTTCCAGAAATTCAGGGTCTGAGATTCTGTATGCTCTCAAGTACATGGATATGAAAACTGACTTCTTAACATTTACATGGTGGTGTGAGTAGAAATGTACATGACAGTATGTTTTTTGGTTTCCTGTAAACTGTAGTCTTGAAAGCTCCATTTTCTCTTATGATTTCCACATCAAGGAAGGGAAGTTTGTTGTCTACCTCAATTTCATGTGTGAATTTGATGGATGGAACTAGGGAATTCAGTTTTGTTAGAAAGTCTTCTATGGGTAGAGATTGGGGATCTCGAGATTACTACCCTAAGACGATGCATCGCTGATACCAAAGAAGAAACTACAAACAAATTCCGGACTTCAAACAGCATCAAGCAAGTCCTCCTCCAGGTTCTCACGCCGGAAAATCAACGAATAGTGTTTCCCTGGTTTTATACACAACTCACCGAGGAGTTGAGGGACGTGAAAAGGAAACACGGAAGGAAACTGCAAGACTTGATAGAAACCAGCTATTGGAACC
>JAWQEG010003651.1:0-2500 GCA_033782935.1 Petrolisthes cinctipes | reverse complement strand
TGAACAATTATATTTCGTTATTCTATAAAACATTTGATATGAACATTTACTGTCACCGAAGAATACATTGCATTTTGGACCGGCTAGTGCATACACTCTGTGTGTGTGTGTGTGTGTGTTGCGCAGGGTATGGTGATGTTGGTCTGTATGTGGGGGTAGGTCATGGGAGTAGTGGATGGATATAACGTAAGGTCGTATGGTTTGGAGGTACAGTCGGAGGCAAAAGTCCTGTGGTCTCACTCAGCGCTTCTTAAAGGATAACATATATTATGATAATCCAGTAATCACATTCATCAAACAGAATTTCAATATCCAGAGGGCAAATCAGTAGCCTAACCTTCTCTGGATTTTCAGTGTCTGTGAAGTTTTTATTTCCAGTTATGTAATTATATCATTCTTATAATCAGTTACGTAATATATTCAAACTTAGAAATAAGTTTGAATATATTAGCAATAAGTTATTCATATTAGCAATAAGCATTAGTGTTCTTTTAACAGTAGTATTTCATTTTAGCTTTGCCCTTGAGGATGGAATGTACAAATTTTGAAACGTCGGCTGTATTTGCTAATACAGTATAGCAAGCATTACAGTATATGCTTCTCTTTACACTGGTTCTTCTATTGATTGATTGCACTTTCCATTTTATCATGCAAACCAGTGCATATACACACACGGTGTGTGTGTGTGTGTGTGTTCAAAATATTTCACAGCATTGGGGTGAATACAAAAACCTTCCTGTAGTAATAGTAGTATAGGAGACAATCATCTGAAAGGTTTCCAGTGACGGACGATCGAGCACCTTAATGATTAATTTAATTATATATAAACAAAAAAGAACAGGAGAGAGAGAGTAGAAAATATGAATGCTCCTGCACACAGGGAAGGTGAAATAAATTTGGATTAACTCAAGTAAGGAAAGATGTAGGGAGAAAGGAGAGACAAAGATCAACCAATAATGGAGGCATGAACGCGTGATGATGGTGATGAGAGATAAAAGAGCTGCGAGAACTGAGAAAACAAGTATTGAATAGGAGGTGGTAATGAGAGACAGAGAATGTGGGACATTATGGCGAATATTGGAGGCTGCCCATTAATCCATACTGTGCCACAAAGCAGCATACCATTGCAGATGTAGACTGTTTCCTGACACATTTTGAAGGATTCAGTGGCCCTCAATTCGCAGATACCACTTTATCCCAGGCAAGTAGTAAGATTTCCACCACAAGAGACCCCAAGAGATGAAAAAGTTTATCTGAGGAGACGTGACTGACTCCATGTCCTGCAGGTGAAGGTGAAGGTAAGGTCAGTGTTAGGTCAGTTGTAAATCAAGGTCAGATCAGGTGGAGGTCAAACTCTGGTCAGATGGACGGGCTATATTCTTAGTTATGCATGAAGGACATAAATAATTTTGCCTTGAGAATATAGTGCCTTGAGAGATGACCATTGACATAAGAAAAGAAACTCGACTGTAATTACCCGATGATTGTTCTTGGGCAGATTCAGTGGCGTGGACTACTAGTATAGGTGTCAAATGTTAATGACCCTGTGGAGTACTGGCACAGGTTTAGTCCGTCCCTCTATTCTTGATCATGCCCTTGCAAATCTGATTGTGTAAGTTGGAAGGAAGATATACAATGATTATATTTTTTCATGTTTCCGTAATTCTCATCGTCATCACCTGTTGTTTGTATGCTGCAACAATACGTACACTCCAACACCCTCCTCTTTCCGATTTATTGATTTATTCAAGCATATCCCTAGGAACATATTAAATTTTATCTTCTATCTATAATGGTATATATGATTGCCTTAGTTTCTCCTACTACCCATAGCTCTTTCCTTCAGTAACATTTATATAGGTTAATCAAGTCTACAACAACAAGAATTCCAACTATATCATTAGAGATGTTGCCTACGTATAAATTACATCTGCCAAGGTGGTACTGTGCTTGGTTCGGTTTATTTGTCTGTCTGTTTGCTTGTTTGCTTCTTTGTATATCTGTTTATCAGGTTTTTATTGGCAAGAATATTCCACATATTTCATGTAAAATGTCTTATATAATACAGTTGATAGGCAACAGTTCAGTATGTTTCGGGGGAGATCCGAATCTGGACTATATATATATATATATATATATATATATATATATATATATATATATATATATATATATATATATATATATATATATATATATATATATATATATATATATATATATATATATATATATATATATATATACACTGCAGAAAATTCTTATAATATTCTTCATAAATTTCTGAAAGAAAATGTAACAATCTATTCTATGTGAATGAATGGGATTTACCATTATGTTATAGAACTGGTAATCTAAATAAAATTACGACTAGCTCTATTTGTTTTTGTGGCTGCACATTGGCTTGGCAGCTGTGGACATCCTTCTCCCTTCCACATAATCTTATCTTCTCATGGAAAATGGAGATTGGGGAAAGTGATTGGTGGGATGCATGACAGTA
>JAWQEG010003650.1:67500-82739 GCA_033782935.1 Petrolisthes cinctipes | reverse complement strand
ATATGGACACTCATGTACTCACACCACAACAACACAACACAACATCACACATACAAATGATTATTATAGGATTCTGTATAATATAATTACATCCACACCTGTTCCTTCATTATATATGTGATTCCAATCTGGTTGTGTTTGCTGTGTAGGAAGATGAGGTACACGTGAGATTCGATGAGGAAATGCGTCCCTTCAGTAACTAGAACCATGAAGTCGTTGTATGTTTCATTCGAGTAGGGAAACAGGTATAGTTTTTCACCGAGTTGGGACAGTGACGGCTCAGGGGAGGTTCGGAGGGCCTCTGGTACAAAGCTTCCATAGTCCAGCATAATGGGACTGACGGAAAATGAAACAGATATAATATATATATATATATATATATATATATAATATATATATATATATATAATATATATATATATATATATATTATATATATATATATATATATATATATATATATATATATATATTTTTTTTTTTTTTTTTTTTTTTTTTTTTAAGTACTTATACTCCACCGCAATCTGCAATAAGTATTAGTTTTTGGTCTTACATCTTGTCTGATCCGTCAAGTAGTTCTGTACAGTATGGATGAGAGTGGGTAGTACAGGGACAGTCAACACAGTCACCAAATTACTTATGTAGGCAGCAGCTAACACTTCCAAACAATCCACCAAACCACCATCCACACCTTTATCCACAACACCTTTCCCCAACCATTGTTGTACCTCTGTTTCTGCCATGGGTTGCCTCACCAGACCAGCAGCCACCTGTACACACATAAACAGAAAATATAATATGTATTGTACAGTTGAGCAAGTAGAAAGTGCAAGAAAAATTGGCTGTATATATTTCAACATCTGGTAGTTTCTTTGTAGTATAATCCCTCGTATACTTATGAATGAATAACTGAGAATTCAAAGCCAATGTAAGGTGGAACGTGATTGGCTGGAACTTTGAGTGGTAGTGAAGATGTGGCCATATACATTCATATTTTTCTTGCACTTCCTACTTGCTCAATTGTACAGTACAGTACATTAAGAGACATTAGAGCGTCTTTCATGTCTCTATAAGGATTAATTCTAGGCCATTAAATCCAGCTCATGGTGATGTGGCCAATACTTTAAGTGTTTTGGCGACCCATCGGACCCAGCTATTCCCTTTCAATTTGTAACTGTTTCTCCTTTCCTTCTATACCCTTCGTATTTGCCTTCACACTTCTCTATCACATTCTCCCCGTTCTACAAGGTGTTCCATGGCTAGAGGGGACTTCTATTATGCTCATATTAATCTTCCACCTTTAGGAAATAAACAGTTCGTGGAAACTTACCTTGAAGTTACGGCGATAGGATCCTTAACGTGATGAAAGTAACTGAGAAGTAATCCCGTAGCACTGGCCACCGTCAGCGTCATAACAATAACCAAACCCACATTAATGTTGAAAATGGGTACAATATATTCCTCCACTGAGGCATTGGTGGTGGAAGGCGTAACATAAACCCAAACCCATTAGCATAGTACGGATACACGAAGTCAAAGTCTCTGGCACGCTCGTAATTAAGAGACATTGAGCTAACAATGATATGCTTCCCACGATATAAGAGATCACCAAACATACCAGTCCACGTTCCATTCACAAAGCCGCCCATTGATAATCTGAAGGAGTGTATTGGGTAAGAAAGGTGGAAATTATACTTGTCTCCGATTATCTCCAGTGCATCTAAGTTCTGACCAATACAGCGACCCTGTTTGTCGTAATATAAGAAAGGTTCATCTTCACACCACGTAGACAGCTGGAGTTCCCAGACCACCAAATCATTGAACCGAGACGGGAAGAGCGATTTGAGACTGGGAAATCTACTGAGACTCCAAGGCCCCAATGGTACTTTAAGTAGTGGAAGGCCTTTATTGTCAAGTTGTAGAGGGAAGCTGGTGTAAGCAAAGAGGCTGAGTTGATTCATGTGAAAATTAAAGTTCAGAAGTAGGACAAATTGTGAGCGCTGAACGACAGGCATACTGAGGAGTGAAGTTGTGTTAAGGTGAGGGTTGAGACAAAATAGAATAAGATGACTAGGATTCCAAAACGTGTTATTGTCCAGGAGGGATAGAAACAGAGTAGGATCGTGGTGAAAGAGGAGGATAGCAGTGAGTTGGGTGCCTTTAACATGGTGGTGTGGATGGTCGCCGTCTAAGAGAGCACTTTGATCGGTGAGAAGGATGGGAGTAAGAGAGATTTCGGCAGCCTCCACCATCTGATTTATTTCAACCAGACGCTGAACCAAGTCGTCAGTGACAAGAAGAAGTGTTTGGTTCAGCAGATGACGTGACACCAGAGAAATCAAGGCGTGTTGAACCATAACCTCCTCATCTGTGAAAGGACAAAAAGCTGATGTTTTTATAATGTTAAACTCTATGAAATTATATCACTGATTCACATAGCAATAAAATTATTATCATTACCACTACTATCATCACTATCATCATCATCATCATTATTATTATCATTACCACCACTACCACCACCACCATCATCATTATTATCATTACCACCACTATCATCACTATCATCATCATCATCATTATTATCATTACCACCACTACCACCACCACCGTCATCATTATCATTATTATCATTATTGTCATTACCACCACTATCATCACTATCATCATCATCATTATTATCATTACCACCACCATCATCATTATTATCATTACCACCACTATCATCACTATCATCATCATCATTATTATCATTACCACCACCATCATCATTATCATCATCATCATCATTATCAAAACATCATTCTCTTTTACCAATTATTTAGCTTAACTTTTATCTGTGCATCAGTTAACGTTGTTGTATTGTTTTGTTTTATCCTAATTCTAACTCAAACAATAATATGTCATTTGTTATATGGAAAGATGTGTGTCGAGCATCTATTAAAGTAAGGGGAACATTCGTTGTGATCGAATTCCTCCAATCTATGCCAGGAAACAGCCTATACCCAGAAAATGCATAGGGGATCTGTTTCGTCGCATCGCTTGGAGGAATCACTCTAGTCCCCCCATACACATTTTCCCGGGAAGAGGCGACCCCTTCGATTTATAATGTCACAATATCACTCAACGTAAAACAAACACAGAACTAAATCGCATTTTTACAAAGGGTTGTACAGTTGGACACATGAATAGGTGGTACAGCCCAGGTGAAAGATACTTGTCCCATTGAGTAACCAGTGTCTATTATCAGGTACTTGCTTTTTATTACCATCCTCAATACTGACTTCTGCCCCTGATGTCTCCTATTTGGCACTAAGGAACTTGATATTGGGAGAAATTGACCATCTTTCACTTGGGCTGTACCACCCATTCGTGTGTCCAACTGTACGTGTCGCTGTCTTGTCCGATGAATTGAATTAACTCATGAAACTTAATGAAAGCCTCACCACAGTAATGTTTGTGTTCAATATGGTTAGCCCTGTATACCAAATGTTTACACCATATTTCACAACACGAGTTTTGTCTTTGATAGTACGTACAGTCGTCAGCATAAGTTCGCTTCCTTTCCACTTGCGTATGTATTAGTTATAGTGATGTTGTTATAATAGAAACTTAATGAAGAGATGACATATATATAGTTCTCATATGGTAAATTACGTATGTTGTTAGAATAAAAACTGGTTCAGAATGCAACTATCTGGTCATATTAGCAATATTACATACATTAGATGGACGCGAATTTATGCTCCCGGCTGTACAGTCACGAGCACTAAAAAGTATACAGCTTTGGTTGAAGCTTCGAAAGTCCAATTCACCAACAAACTAATTCCAATGGAGATCTTATTGTGCATTTATTTACTGTCTCTAGGTATTCGAAGCACACCTGGATACTTATTAGTGCTGGTGACTGTACAATGGAGATCTTATTGTACATTATTTACTGTCTCTAGGTATTCGAAGCACACCTGAATACTTATTAGTGCTCGTGACTGTACAATGGAGATCTTATTGTACATTTATTTACTGTCTCTAGGTATTCGAAGGCACACCTGAATACTTATTAGTGCTCGTGACTGTACATTACCTCACCTGAAATATGTAATGGTTGATTGAAGGAAGAGGCAGTCAGGTGAACAGAAGCCAACACAAGGAGGAAGGAAAGAATACTACCTGGACACATGTTGGTGATTGGTAACACTTATTCTGTCTCTACCAACACTAGTACTCTATTTACCTCTAACACTCTCTCCACCTCTAGCACTCTCTCCACCTCTAACACTATCTCCACCTCTAACACTTTCTCCACCTCTAACACTCTCTCCAACACTAATCCTGTCTCCACCACTAGTACTCTCTCCACCTCTAACACTCTCTCCACCTTTAACACTCTCTCCACCACTAACACTCTCTCCACCTCTAACACTCTCTCCACCACTAATCCTGTCTCCACTACTATTACTCTCTCCACCACTAATCCTATCTCCAACACTAACACTCTCTCCACCACTAATCCTGTCTCCACTACTAACACTCTCTCCACCACTAATCCTATCTCCACCACTAACACTCTCTCCACCACTAATCCTGTCTCCACTCCTTCACCATAATATTATATACTCTCTCTTCGTACTTTTCACACGACGCATGTTCAGGGAAATACTTGCCTGCCAGTAAGTACACATGAAGGGAAATGTCAAGAGACGACATTTAGTGTAGAGAGAAGGAATATATTATCATCTATCTATATCTTACACGGTTTATTCTCTGATAGATTAATTAAGGTACAAATTATGATGACTGCATGTGATCTCATTTAATTATTCTGTTTAAGGGGAGAATCTCTTTTGGATAAATTGGAGGGCTACAGATTCCTCCAAACTATCCTAGGAAATAAATCTCCTGCACCTTGATGTCACGAGCAAAACAAAGGGTCCTCTGCTATATGGGGTGTGGAGAGTTGAGTTGGGTTAAGAAGTACAGGGTGTAGTGTGTTCAATAATGTGTAAACTGTAAAGTATAAATATGACCCAAGAGTTTACTGAATATGTTTCGCAGCTCTGCCCACAGGATAAATGTAAAAGTATAGGTGCCTGTTATCTATATTTAATTCCAGTCTGCACCATGACTCCGATTATGGAATACGATAGATTTCCCGAACTTGACTTCCCGGAGATGTATTTATATTTGAGAGCATTAATTAACCCAAACACAGTGTAACTTTGGCTGTTCTTTTACCACGATCACAAACACAGAGGAATACCGAACACTAACTATTTCACTCAGATACAATGTAGGACAACTGGCAAGGGAGTGAGTGAGTGAGTGAGTGAGTGAGTAAGTGAACTGTGTACCCCTGGCCTCCTGCAGAAGTAAGAAAGCCACACAGACACACACCCACTCACACACGTCCCCTACAGAAGTCCAACTTATCCTTACCACTTAGGCCAGGCCAGGTTAGGATAGGATGAGGAGTTTATTACTTCTTTTCTGTCCAGATTCTCTCTAACTGGGAATCTGGCCAGAGAAGAGCGACCAGCAGTGTGGGTTGGTCGCTTTTATATGGTGAAATCGCTGGCTCAGCAATACCCCTCTCTCTCCTCCACCCTCCTACCCTCTCTATCCTTCATCTGCCCCCACTCTCTCTCAACCCCCTCCCCAATAGTCCCGAACCCTCCCTCCTCCCCCCTTTTCTCCTTCTCTATCCTTCATCTGCCCCCACTCTCCTTCAACCCCCTCCCCAATAGTCCCGAACCCTCCCTCCTCCCCCCTTTTCTCCTTCTCTATCCTGCCTCTTCCCCCCTTTCTTTCAACCCCCTCACCATTAGTCCCAAACCCTCCCTCCTCCCCCTTTTTCTCCTTCTCTATCCTGCCTCTTCCCCCCTTTCTTTCAACCCCCTCCCCAATGGTCCCGAACCCTCCCTCCTCCCCCCTTTTTCTCCTTCTCTATCCTGCCTCTTCCCCCCTTTCTTTCAACCCCCTCACCATTGGTCCCATACCCTCCCTCCTTCCCCTATCCTCCATTTCCCTCCTCCCCTTCCCTCGCTATCCTTCCTCTCTCCCGTCTCTCTCAACACCCTCTCCCCCTCCCTTCTCGTCCCTTACCCTCCCTCCTTCCCCTCTCCCTCTCCCTTCTAGACCCTTACCCTCCCTCCTTCCCCTCTCCCTTCAACCCTTAGTCACAATACTGTCCCCCTACTTCCTCATCATGCTCCCTTTTCCCCTCTACAGCACTACCTTACTCTGTGTATGGGGGAAAAGGGGTTGATATAGAATAAGTGGAATCTATGTGGTCGAATTGGAAAACCACTTATTATTCACAAACTCCAAATTGGTTATGTTTTATCTAATCACATATAATAACGTATCTCTGGCTTACTTTTATGCCCTTGGTGATGAGTTTGGAATATTATTATTATTATTATTATGTAGTGTTGTCTCATCTCAGTAAAGTGGTGGGAATCTTTTAAAGGGAGAATATACTTTTGGTACACACGTAGACATTAGAACGCCTTGATTCCTCCAAAGTATGCCAGGAAACGGGACCAGATTAAAGGGGACGTTTTGTGTTGGTAATTCTGGAGCAACTGATTCCTCCAAACTATTCCAAGCAACAGAACACCATTATTATTTTTGCTCATCTGGTCCTGTTTCCTTGCATACTTTGGAGGAAGAATCAAGGCACTCCAATGTACCAAAAAAGAATTACCACCTTAACGCAAATAATGGTGGCCTGTTGCTGGTAATAGTTTGGAGGAATTATTATCTCCCAAAATGCCAAAACTATATCGTCCCCTAATGACTTCCGAATACTGAGGAACACACAAACACACTCTCTCTCTCTCTCTCTCTCTCTCTCTCTCTCTCTCTCTCTCTCTCTCTCTCTCTCTCTCTCTCTCTCTCTCTCTCTCTCTCTCTCTCTCTCTCTCTCTCCTGTCGACAGCATTTCCTTCCCTCCACTCTATCTGTGCTGACCAATGCCTCCATCTCTCTCCTCACCTCCTCCTCCTCCTCCTCCTCCTTCCTTCCTCTATCTCCTCCTTTCGTCCCTCCCCTTTCTCCTCCTCCCTCCCTCCCTTTCTCCTCCCTCTGAGTCTTCTATTTCTTTTTCCTTCCTCTCTCTCTCTTTCTCTCTCTCTCTCTCTCTCTCTCTCTCTCTCTCTCTCTCTCTCTCTCTCTCGAGAGAGAGAGAGAGAGAGAGAGAGAGAGAGAGAGAGAGAGAGAGAGAGAGAGAGTGGGTGAGATTAGAAGCAGGTGGTGATGGTGGTGTTGTGGTTAGTAGCGTGTGTGTGTCTGTGTGTGTGTGTGTGTGTGTGTGTGTACATAATGGCAAAAGTTAATACATGGAGGGACCATTATTATTATAGAGGTGATTTATGAAGATTCCACTCATAATGTACTTCAGAGAACAAATTGCAGTTAGAAAACATATTTGACAGTACATCATTATAAGTCCATTGTACTCTGAATGAAATATATACCAACCTTGTCCAACCACAATCAAATAACAACCAACACTTTAATTCCATCGTGTTAATAAATCAGTGTCATATAAAAATGTAATCATACAACACCTTACGTCAACTCAACACCCTCAAAAATTATGTCAACTCAACCCCTTCAAAAATTATGTAAACTCAACCCCTTCAAAAATTATTATATCAACTCAACCCCTTCAAAAATTATGTCAACTCAACCCGATCAATTATTATTATTATGTCAACTCAACCCCCTCAATTATTATTATGTCAACTCAACCCCCTCAAAAATTATTATAATGAGGTGCTGCAAAATCATACATGTGTTGTTCTTTATTACCAAGATATTTACTACGATGGAAGGAGAGTGTCGGTGGATATTAATCTTGATTGTGGCTGTACCAAACCTTCACATTATTCACAATACCTATCACAGAGTTTGGTCGACACTTGCTACAATACAGTTCAGACAGTTGTTAATCGATCCTAAATAAGAGTAACCACCGTGTTTATGTTATTGTGGTTGTCATAATATAGTTAGTGTTTTCATAGTCATGTTTGGTATATATGCACACACACATGCACACACACAGACACACAGACACAAAAAAAAAAAAAAAAAAAAAAAACACACACACACATCATTTTTTTTTTCTTCTCTCCTCTCAATAACTATCTCTTCACTCTACTCGACACAATAACTAACTTTCCACTCAATATCTAACTCTCCACTTTACCTCCAGCTTCAATATTTAACTCTCCTCTCAATATCTAACTCTCCACTCAATATCTAACTCTCCACTTTATTTTTAGCCTCAATAACTAGCTCTCCACTCAATATCTAACTCTCCACTTTACCTCCAGCTTCAATATTTAACTCTCCTCTCAATATCTAACTCTCCACTCTACTCAACACAGTAACAGGAAGATGAAGCCATATACCATGTCAGCAGTCAACAACACTGACGCATTCTAAACCAGTGAGTCATTTCATACTGGGGCCCTGTGTGTGTGTGTGTGAGAGAGAGAGAGAGAGAGAGAGAGAGAGAGAGAGAGAGAGAGAGAGAGAGAGAGAGAGAGTGTGTGTGTGTGTGTAACAGAAGCAGGAAGGAGGGAGAAAGGGAGAGAGAGAGAGAGAGAGAGAGAGAGAGAGAGAGAGAGAGAGAGAGAGAGAGAGAGCAGGAAGGAGGGAGAAAGGGAGAGATGGATGGAGGGAGGGAGGAAGGAGAGAGAATAAGAAATGGAATGAAGAGAGAGAGAGAGAGAGAGAGAGAGAGAGAGAGAGAGAGAGAGAGAGAGAGAGAGGTTAAAGATTATAATGCTAATGATGGTGACGAAGAAGAGACGAAGAAGAAGGAGGAGGAGAAAAGGTGATGATAATGATAATAATGATGCAACTTAGACCTACCTGTGTGTGTGTGTGTGTGTGTATGTGTGAGTGTGAGTGTGTGAGTGTGTGTGAGTGTATGTGTGTGTGTGTGTGAGTGTATGTGTGTGTGTGTGTGTGTGAGTGTATGTGTGTGTGTGAGTGTATGTGTGTGTGTGTGTGTGTGTGTGTGTGTGTGTGTGTGTGTGTGTGAGTGTGTGAGTGTATGTGTGTGTGTGTGTGTGTGTGTGTGTGTGTGTGTGTGTGTGTGTGTCTCGCCTCTGGGAAATGTCAAGAAAACTATTTTGGAAACGTGTTGATGACCTTAACAAGATGCCCAATGGTGAACGAGGATTGGTCAGTGTGTGAGGATCAATCATAGGTCTCTCTCTCTCTCTCTCTCTCTCTCTCTCTCTCTCTCTCTCTCTCTCTCTCTCTCTCTCTCTCTCTCTCTTGGGAACTGTACAGCCACAATCAAATATCCAGCTACACTTTCCTTCCATCGTAGTAAATATCTTGGTAATAAAGAACAACACATGTATAATTTTGCAGCACCTCATTACAATAACTGAGGGGGCTGAGTTCACATAAGGTGTTGTTGTATGATTATATTTTAATATGATACTGATTATTTTGCACGACGGAAGGAAAGTATCGGAAGTTATTTGATTGTGGGTTTACAATTTACATGGTCAAGTTTATTGTGTTTCAGGGTAGTAAGTAAGTAGACAATATTTGGAATGATTATATTTGTTCATCAGTTTTTATGACATAATGCTTTTTCATCCAACTGACTGACTGAGTTATTCTGAAGTATAGAGGGATGGAGATAATTGAAATTGTGCATTGGTGGGTAGGATTGAATAGGTGCCAAAGAGGGTAGTGGTAGCTGGGAGGTGTTTTGTTGTGATTGAGAGAGTTGAGTTGATAGTGTTGGTGGTGGTGGATTGAATAGGTGGCAAAGAGGGTAGTGGTAGCTGGGAGGAGGTGTTTTGTTGTAATGGAGAGAGTTGATAGTTGCCAGGATTGAATAGGTGGCAAAGAGGGTAGTGGTAGCTGGGAGGAGGTGTTTGTTGTGATAGAGAGAGTTGAGTTGATAGTGTTGGTGGTGGGTAAGATTGAATAGGTGGCAAAGAGGGTAGTGGTAGCTGGGAGGTGTTTTGTTATGATGGAAAGAGTTGATAGTGTTGGTGGTGGGTAGGGGGAGGGGGGACACTAGGGGCGTTCCACCAATTGATTTACTCTGAATTAGATAGAGATGAGGAAAACTAAAATTGTGTATTGTTGGTGGAGTGAATAGTTGGCAAAGAGGGTAGTGATGTTGATGGTGATTGTGGTGATGATGGTGGTGGTGGTGGTGGGTAGAGGCGTTCCACCATCTGGGAAACACTTGCCAGAACCAGACCGATCCCCAGCAGGATGAAGGCGCCCTGGAGGTGATTTAAGTTCAACACACCGTCACCACGAACCTGATAATGAAAAAGATGGTAGGTATATTTTGGGTTCATTACAGCTCTCTTAAGGGGGTGCGGGAATAGGGAGACAGGCTTGGGGGGGTGGTTAGGGGGTTTTGGGGGGTGCGGGGGTAGTGGGACAGGCTTGGGAGGGGGGGGTAGGGGGTTTTGGGGGGTGCGGGAATAGGGGGAGAGGCTTGGGGGGGTTGCGGGAATACGGGGACAGCCTTGGGGGGGTTTGGGGGTTTTGGGGGGTGCGGGAGTAGGGGGACAGGCTTGGAGGAGGGTTAGGGAGGTGGGGGAATAGAGGACAGGCTTTCTACCCACCCCTAGCCTGACCCCCTATTCCTGCACCCCCCCCAATCCCCCCCCCAAGCCTGTCCCTTACTTCCGCACCCCCTTAATTCCAACACTACACCTCACATCACACCCACACTTCTCATCCGATCCTCACCTGTGTATCGGGGTTGAAGATTCTACCCATGTGTATCCGGTATAGGTTATCAAGGACACCAGTCTCCTGTAGATGCATGAGGGCCTCTGACAGGGTGGAGGTGTAGGGTGTATGGCGACGAAGGAACCAACTTAGGGAAGACCAATAGATCTGAAAGGTTATTATTATATTCTCATTAAGACTCGATCGACACTGAAAACCTGACAACTGAAATGTATGCTATACTGCTACTACTACTACTACTACTACTACTACTACTACTACTACTACTACTACTACTACTACTACTACTGCTACTACTACTGCTACTGCTACTGCTGCTACTGCTATATTTTTATGATGTAGTATTGAAGAATCAGTAAGCCTCCATTTACCTAAACGTAGATTGATTCTCTTTTCTATCACCTGAGGTTAGAACTGATTTGGAACTAGGAAAAAGAAAATAGTGTATATGAGTGGCTGAGTGTTACAACCAGTCGAGCGCCACGTCTACTTAAGCGAGATAATTGCCTTTAAAGTATAGGTAATAATGTCACGCGTAAGGTAAACACGAATAATCTGTTGACCGTTACTTCACTTCATCAACTTGATAATAATTCATGTAGAAGAATGGCAAATGATATCGAAAACCGAGGAGAAAATATATTAAAGGATCATTCATCTTATAAGTATCCTCAAATTTGATACCATGCAACTTCTCAGCTATAGACCCGACCACCTTACCCTCTCCTTCATGACATAGGTAACTTTCATGATGTTGTATTTCTGTCTGAGGAAGTCTATGTAGTCACCAAATACAATTAGAGCATAACCTCCTTTCTTCATCTCGTTGGCCATAATGTCCTCATAAAGATGGAAGAGGTTGGTTATGGGAATCATGTTGAGTTTATCTCCCAGGGCCGCCATGGTTGGGTTCTGGGAAGTCCTAAGGAACATTGGGATAGCACTGCCGTAGTCCAACATTGCAATCCTTCACGGTGATAAAAAAAAAAGAGGAAGGAAGAAAGGGAGAGACATATTATTATTCACTGGGAGAGGGAAGATTGTAGTAGAGGGAGACAAAGATATATTAGTCATTGGGAAAAGAGGGAGTGTAGTGTTTGAGTGTTTGAAGGAAAGAGAGGAAGGAAGAGAGGGAGAGAAACATATTATTATTCATTGGGAGAGGGAAGAGTGTAGTAGAGGGAGACAAAGATATATTAGTCATTGGGAAAAGAGGGAGTGTAGTGTTTGAGTGTTTGAAAGAAAGAGAGGAAGGAAGAGAGGGAGAGAAACATATTATTATTCATTGGGAGAGGGAAGAGTGTAGTGTTTCAGTGCTAAAGGGAAAGAGAAGAAGGCAGAGAGGGAGAGAAAAATATATTAGTCATTGGGAGAAGGAAGATATTAACCAGAGAGAGAAGGAAGAGTGTAATATTTTATGTATAAGGTACCAAGGTAAGAGAATAAGGGAAGGAGAGATAAGAGATATTTTATGGATGGTGAAATATCTCGGGTACAACATCAATAACATCTATAAACCTCAACACAATTGTACACATTCATTTTACTCCTTCTATACTTCCACTTGGTATAGCCGAGTTAAAGAATTACAAAATGAAAGATACTATAAATTTGCGACCGTACAGTGCAATTGAGTTAAGAAAACATTATAATTTTGGTACATTGGAGCACCTTGATTACTCCAAAGTATGCCAGGAAACACGACCAGATGAACAAACTTAATAATTGTGTTTCGTGGCAATATTTGAAGGACTCAGTTACCTCCAACTTTTATACACGATCACAGGGTCCTTAAGGGGGTGCGGGAGTAGGGGACTGGCAGGCTTGGGGGGGGTTTGGGGGGTGCGGGAATAAGGGGACAGGCTTGGGGGGGGGTAGAAAGCCTGTCCCCTATTCCTGCATCCTCCTAACCCCCCCCCCCACCCCCAAGCCTGTCCCCCTACTCCCGCAACCCCCGAACCCCCCCTAAGCCTGTCCCCCTACTCTCGCACCCCCCTAAACCCCCCCAAGCCTGTCTCCCTATTCCCGCACTCCCCAAAACCCCCCCAAGCCTGTCCCCCTACTCCCGCAACCCCCAAACCCCCCCCAAGCCTGTCCCCTACTCTCGCACCCCCCTAAACCCCCCCAAGCCTGTCTCCCTATTCCCGCACTCCCCAAAACCCCCCCAAGCCTGTCCCCCTACTCCCGCAACCCCCAAACCCCCCCCAAGCCTGTCCCCTACTCTCGCAACCCCTAAACCCACCCCAAACCTGTCTCCCTATTCCAGCACCCCCTTAATTAAGAAACTCACTTAATGCCGTCATCTGTAGCCAACTCCTGAACGGTCTGAAATACTTTAGGGAAGGTTGGGACAGTAAGGACAGCGACAAGGTTACTGGTGTAGGCTGCTGCTAAGATGTCAACACTCAGCCACCAGACCACCAACCATAGCTTTGCCCACCACCAGGACTTGATCTCTTGGGTATTCATGGCTTGGGCTACCAGGCCTCCTAGCACCTGTAATGGGAATGTGTGTTGTATAAGAAAAATCAGGGGCTAATGTGTGCTTTATTATTATTATTATTGTTATTGTTGTTGTTATGGTTATTATTATTATTGTTATGGTTATTATTATTGTTATTGTTATTGTTATTGTTAGTGTTAGTGTTAGTGTTAGTGTTAGTATTATTATTATTATTATTATTATTATTATTATTATTATTATTATTATTAGTGTTAGTGTTAGTGTTAGTATTATTATTATTATTATTATTATTATTATTATTATTATTATTATTAGTGTTAGTGTTAGTGTTAGTGTTATGATTATTATTATTATTATTTTTTTTATTATTATTATTATTGTTATTATTATTATTGGTAGTGTTGTTGTTATTATTATTATTACGGGGAAAATGCACCCGTTCCCTTCTAATCATAAATTGAACAAACACATTCACTATATACCACACTACACTATCCAGGGGGAAAATTAAAAACGTCTTTGCTATTTTACTGTATATCTATTGCATGCATCTGTAAAATATATCATTGTATCTGTATATCTATAGCATACACCTGTTAATTATATCTTTGTATCTGTATATCTATAGCATGCACCTGTTAATTATATCTTTGTATCTGTATATCTATAGCATACACCTGTTAATTATATCTTTGTATCTGTATATCTATAGCATACACCTGTTAATTATATCTTTGTATCTGTATATCTATAGCATACACCTGTTAATTATATCTTTGTATCTGTATATCTATAGCATACACCTGTTAATTATATCTTTGTATCTGTATATCTATAGCATGCATCTGTAAAATATATCCTACCTTAAGAGAGAAGCCAAGTGGATCGCTGACACCGTTGAGAAGCTGAATGAGAAAGGTCAAAATGGCGGCGAGGGTGAGTGATGTGGCCAGAAGTAAACACCAAATGAGGGTTGAGAAAGGGTACAAGATGTTCCTCCACTGTGGTACTGGTGGAGGAACACGTATCATAAACCCATAGCTACTGATGGTGTAAGGGTAGGTGTAGTCAAAACTGTGTAGAGTGTCCAGGTTTAGAATCATGGAATTAATAACGAGGTGTTTTCCAAAGTGTTGTAGTTCACGAAGTAATCCCACCCACGACCCATTCTCCAAGGAACCCCATTTACCGTCATCCGTCCCGTGAATGAGTTTAACCCTGAAGTTGAATTTATTGGCTATTATATTTAGAGCGTCCATATTCTGTCCAGTGCAGCTTCCATCACTCAGTGTATACATTAATGGTTCATCAATACACCAGGCAGCCAGTTGTATTTCGTGGCCTCTAAAGTCACGAAAGCGAGATGGGAAAAGTGATTGTCGTGTGTGAAATTTGTCAGGACTCCAGGCTCCCAATGACGTCTTGAGCAGGTGTCCCTCATAGCTAGAGTTAGAGAAAGAGCTGCCGTAAACATAGAGGCGAGAAAGGCCAAACTGAACGACAGAATGTAGGAGTAAGATGTATTGTGAACGCTGAACAACGGGATGATTGAGGACAGAGGTGGTGTTGAGGTGTGGGTTGAGGCACAGGAGAACAAGGTAGCTAGGGTTCCAGTAGAAGTTGTCAGCGAGGAGAGACAGAAACTCGGTGGGGTCTCGGTGAAGGAGAAGGATGGTAGTGAGGAGAGTACCTTGAGTGTGGTGATTAGGTTGGTTTGTGTGAAGGAGGAGACCCCTTTGGTTTGTGACGAAGATAGGAGTGGATGAATCTCCAGCTGCCTTCACAACTCGACCCACTTCCAGCTCATGTTCTTCACTGTGGTCTTCAGTAACCAGCAACAGGTGTTGTCCACGTAGAGGCCCAGATATCATAGTAGTAAGGGCATCCTGAGCTAAGGCATGAGGTCCTGTGTGATGTAAATAAAGACTGTAGTTATTGTATGCAGCCCTATATAATTAACGACATAAATACCCCATGGATGAATTATCTACATATACAGATTGGTAAAGTGACAAGTTAGTTT
>JAWQEG010003650.1:0-60000 GCA_033782935.1 Petrolisthes cinctipes | reverse complement strand
CTTGGAGAAATAAGTTATTCCAAATGTACAAGAGATATTATTTAATTATATATTATAGAATTGGATATAATGTTTCCTGACCGACCACCATACATACACGTAGGTCCCATAATTCTATAGGTTCTAATGAGATGATGAGTAAACCCTTATTAATGTTGTTTACCAAGACCTTTTCTCGTATGTAATGATTGACCTTCACATCCTACACTCATTGGTCTCATCTCACACGTTTATCCTTTGTCTTATTTACCCTTTCCCACCACCTTCCCTCTTCCGTTACTTACTCATTTGTGGTGGTATTATTTATCTGTACTTATAATGTCTTAGGGTGTGTTTGTACTTATAATGTCTTAGGGTGTGTTTGTACTTATAATGTCTTAGGGTGTGTTTGTACTTATAATGTCTTAGGGTGTGTTTGTACTTATAATGTCTTAGGGTGTGTTTGTACTTATATGTCTTAGGGTGTGTTTGTACTTATAATGTCTTAGGGTGTGTTTGTACTTATAATGTCTTAGGGTGTGTTAGTACTTATTATAATGTCTTGGGGTGTGTTTGTACTTATATGTCTTAGGGTGTGTTAGTACTTATTATAATGTCTTGGGGTGTGTTTGTACTTATCATAATGAGCGAAGAAAGAAAGAGTAATAAGGCAAAGCTGCTTGGAAGAGTAAGGGACTATTATGGAGGGATCGAAGGGTAAGGGGAGTAGAAGGGGGGGACAGGCAATCATGACAGTACCCCACCTGTGTTGATGTGGAAATGATTCAGACGTGAGTGGGACGCACAGGTGTACCCACGAACGCTCTGTTGGTCTGCATCAAAGTGTGTACAGCCTGCAGTACAGTACGTGAGCACTTTGCCATTTGGGGTTAGTTGAAGATAGTCCCAAATCACGCATCTCATATATAATACACTTACTTAATTAAATCTCTCCACTACCGCTTTTTGCAACCCTTTCCACTCATCCCCACAAAACAAACTCAAACAAACTTAAATAAACACATGCACAAATTTACGTCCGTCCTGCAGTTTATATTTCAATCTTGGAGTTCCGAGGAAAGGATACAGAATAATAATAACAATTAATTTCTCTTCTGTAGGTTGCATGTAGTGTCAGGTGATATACTAATGAATTAATTTCGTAAAGTATATACACAGACTATACACTTTCTCACCTTATAAGCTACAAACAAAGGCTCATAATTATTCACCTTCTCACATTACCAACAAAGGCTCATAATTATTCACCTTCTCACGTCACCAACAAAGGCTCATAATTATTCACCTTCTCACGTCACCAACAAAGGCTCATAATTATTCACCTTCTCACGTTACCAACAAAGGCTCATAAATATTCATCTTCTCACATTACCAACAAAGGCTCATAATTATTCACCTTCTCACATTACCAACAAAGGCTCATAATTATTCACCTTCTCACATTACCAACAAAGGCTCATAATTATTCACCTTCTAACATTACCAACGAAGACTCATAATTATTGTTTTTCTTTACCAGAGGTGGAGTGTAATGGTTAAACCTGAACCTGCTTGTATTCATCATCTCTGAAAAGAAGACATAAACGTCATGTCTTCAAACTCACTAGGGATCATGTCTTTCCTGATACTCTTCCTTCTGCTTCACGCTATTCCTCCGTCTGCAGCAACGGGTAAGAATAGTGTTGATGTTGTTTCAGGTATTCTAGCTGTTAACTGATACTCTTCTTTCTGCTTCAGTCTCTTCCTTCATCTGCAGCAACGGGTAAGAATAGTGTTGGTGTTGTTTCAGGTATTCTAGCTGTTAACTGATACTCTTCCTTCTGCTTCAGGCTCTTCCTCCATCTTCAACAATGGGTAAGAATAGTGTTGGTGTTGTTTAAGGTATTCTAGCTGTTAACTGATACTCTTCCTTCTGCTTCAGGCTCTTCCTCCATCTTCAACAATGGGTAAGAATAGTGTTGGTGTTGTTTAAGGTATTCTAGCTGTTAACTGATACTCTTCCTTCTGCTTCAGGCTCTTCCTCCATCTTCAACAATGGGTAAGAATAGTGTTGATGTTGTTGTTTTAGGTATTCTAGCTGTTAACTGATACTCTTCCTTCTGCTTCAGGCTCTTCCTCCATCTACAGCAATGGGTAAGAATATTGTTGTTGGTGTTGTTGTTGTTTTAGGTATTCTAGCTGTTAACTCGTATGATAAGGAAAGATGGTATTAGTCTAAGGTGGTCTACTTTCTCCCCCTCGTTTTTCAGCTTGGGTCCTACAACTGTTTACTTTTATTCGCAATCAATTAAGGGACCCTGTCATGTCGTCAGAAAATTGGAGATAAATGAGACCTTTAAATATTGCCACGAAGCACTCTCACCTACAGTATATGGAAATGACTTTATATGTGGCATGGTCAGGAGGAATCAGAAGCCACCAATTTTCATACACGATCACAGGGTCCTTAAGGTGAGATTCTTTTGCTGGTGAATTGGAAGGCCTCTGCTGATACCTCCAAACTATCCCACGAAACAGATCCCCCATTAGTACCATTGAGGGTGTCTTGTTTTCTGGCAAAGTTAGGAGGAATCAGTAGCCTTCCAATTCACCACCAACAAGAAAACCTCCCCTTAAGGTGGTAATTCTTTATTGGTACATTGGAGTGCCTTGATTCCTCCAAAGTATGCTAGGAAACAGGACCAGAGGGAGGGGTAAAAATAATTAATGGTGTTCTGTTGCTTGGAATAGTTTGGAGAATTCAGTAGGTCCAGAATTACCAACACAAAACTTCCCCCCTTAATCCTTTTCACGTTCCCTTTCAGACGGTGTGTGCTATAAGGACAGTGTGTATGATCCCGTATCTGTAGTGTCAGCCGGCAACTATAACCCTGAAGACCTGATGGACCTCACCGCCTGTATGACAACCTGTGGCCTCTTGGATTTCCAGTACTATGGTATCGAGGAGGGCAAGTTCTGCTTTTGTCTCTCTAATGTGACGCGTGAGTATCAGTCTCTCTCTCTCTCTCTCTCTCTCTCTCTCTCTCTCTCTCTCTCTCTATGTTACGAGTAGGCCTATATATGTTACAGTAAAATCTTCAAAACAGTAAATTTGTAAATTTCCTTGATTTTCCAGAAAATTTACAAAGTGACTGTTTCAATCAGTAAATTTACAAAATTACTAAAATTTGTAGGAAATTTACAAATATACTCATTTCAGGAGCCAGTAATTTTACAAAATTACTGATTCATCGATTATGATTTTTTATTATGATTTTTTACACAAACGAGCAGAAGCACACAACATCTAAAGTCAAATGATCCAATTTATTCACAAATCAGGATTAAAAAGAACATAATGATCTAATTTATTCATAAAACAGAATTAAAAAGAACATAAAGGGTGTGTGTGTGTGGCTTGCACTATGGTAGTGTCAACATACTAGGCTACTTATTTGGACATGTCAGACTGGAGTGACATTTGGAGTTACACTTGAGGTCGTTTCTGAAACAAGAACATTTATTTGTTCCGCATCTCTTTGCCCCACGCACACAGTTACATTTTGTGAAACCTTGCCCACCTGATGCTGATTCTGCTATGACGGCGGAACGCAAAGAAATTACTTTGTCAAGACAGATATCCTCATTGTTCAACAGTCTTTGAGGGCATAAATCAAACTGATTTCGGGAAAAGCCCCCTTTTAGCACACCAGCTTTCACCCCAATAATGGTTCATGATTCATCGATAACGATCAGTAAATTTGTAAATTTCCTACAAATTTTAGTAATTTTGTAAATTTACTGATTGAAACAGTCACTTTGTAAATTTACTGAAAATTCTAGGAAATTTACAAATTTACTGTTTTGAAGATTTTACTGTAACATATATATGTCTCTCTCTCTCTCATATGACGAGTGAGTATCAGTTATTTCAATCTCTCTCTCTCTCTCTCTCTCTCTCTCTCTCTCTCTCTCAAATATAAACAGAATAGTGTGTGGTACCGTATAATTATAATAAGCCAAAGAAACGCAAACACAATTTACATCTGAGCCAATATTCTCAAAAAAAAAAAAAAAAAAAAAAAAAAAAAAAATCAAACCTTTATCGACTCTCTCAGATCTGCTACTTGACGACGACAATAATTGCTTCTCCATGTGTGAGGGTAATAAGTCGTGTGGTGGTCTGCCTGGTGTCATGAGCGTGTATCAAATTGACGTCATTAATGGTCATCTCAACTTCACTCTCGATTCGGACACATTGGACTTCACCATTGGAGAGGTAGGCCTAAAGTTTATATATTTTTTTTTTTTTTCCCCGTTTCATTTTTGGTATATCTCGATTGTTTCTCTGTTCGTACTGTTGTTAAGATAATGATTATGATATAGTTTTCAATCTTTAATTAATAATATGGACCTCGAGATTATTTATATCCTGCTATTAGTTAGAAATATATAAAGCGAAGAATAGTGGTGATCATTAGCGTTCCAAAAATACTATAAAAATACTATAAAAATCCCAAGAAATCTCAAGCTGCTCTAAATCAAGCTTTATTATGTGTTAGTTAGTTTATATTAATAAATGAATTCATGAGAGACCTACCATAACCTAATTAAATTGTTGTTTTGTTGTATCCAAGAAATTTAATTAAAAGCCTCCGTTACACATTCCTGTGATTTCCATCTCGTGTTTCCTCTATATTATGGCCATACAGTTTTACATACAATGAATTTAATTAATATAGACCATTTGTCATTTATATCATAAAAAAAAATTACATGAAAATTTCGTTTACTTACGAATGCCCAATTTTCGACATAGAGAAAAAAAAATCACAAAAAGAAAATAGATCAATAATTTGCATATTGTGACGAAACCACAGATACGATGGACAAGTGAAACCTTCATAACAATATTGTATTAATTCTACAGTCGGCCTTTAATGGTTTTTAATGTTTTTTTAAGGCTTTAATTAATGGTTTACAACACACCGAAAATATAATTAAGCCTATGTAACTTGCAGTACTTTGATCTACTTTCACAATAATTACCTCGGTTTATAATGAGCCTCTATACGAATTCTTGTGGCCGACTGTACATTATGTTAACTATATTATTACTGATTTTCATTAGGAGGAATTAATAACACTTCCAAAGAAAATCCAAGTGACTTAATTAACACCGTATTTTCCATTTATTTTTGCCTCATTTAATTAAGGGGGAAGTTTTGTGGGAAATATTGAAAGAATTACCGTTATTACGTACGTTTTTTTTTACCTTCTTCATTACCTTCACTATTTAGACCATTCTAAGACTATTTTCTACCTTCATTACCCACTTATTTAGACCATTCTAAGACTATTTTCTACCTTCATTACCTACATTATTTACACCATTCTAAGACTATTTTCTACCTTCATTACCCACTTATTTAGACCATTCTAAGACTATTTTCTACCTTCATTACCTACATTATTTAGACCATTCTAAGACTATTTTCTACCTTCATTACCCACTTATTTAGACCATTCTAAGACTATTTTCTACCTTCATTACCCACTTATTTAGACCATTCTAAGACTATTTTCTACCTTCATTACCCACTTATTTAGACCATTCTAAGACTATTTTCTACCTTCATTACCCACTTATTTAGACCATTCTAAGGCTATTTTCTACCTTCATTACCTACATTATTTAGACCATTCTAAGACTATTTTCTACCTTCATTACCTTCACTATTTAGACATTCTAAGACTATTTTTTTTCTATGGCAAAAATGAATTACCACCTTTAATCCATGATAACTCGTGATGTCATCCATTTTTGCCCCTTGACCTGACTTTAATTCTTTCTGACCTGACTCATTCTGACCTGAGTTCCATGACAAAGCTAATGTCATCCAGATCATCCATTTTTTTTTTCCCGTGACCTGACTTTCATTCTGACCTGAGTTATGACCCCCCCAAAGTATCCATATATATATTTTTTTCGTGACCTGGTTTAATATTGACCTGATGTACATTTAATTACATTTCAGGAGGTGAGTGTGATTTATGACCTGAGTTGACCTGGGTTGCCTATTTACTTACTTTCCAGGAGGTAATTCCTGACCTGAGTTGACCTGGATTGCTTATTTAATTACAATCCAGGAAATCATGTTGTGACCTGAGTTAGGTAGGGTATGTAATTTGTGGCCCGAGTTGACCCGAGTTGCGTACAGTATGTAATTTGTGCCCTGAGTTGACCTGAGTTGCGTACAGTGTGTAATTTGTGCCCTGAGTTGACCTGAGTTGCGTACAGTATGTAATTTGTGACCTGAGTTGACCTGAGTTGCGTACAGTATGTAATTTGTGACCCGAGTTGATCTGAGTTGTGTATGTAATTTGTGACCCGAGTTGACCTGAGTTACGTATGTAATTTGTGACCCGAGTTGACCCGAGTTGTGTATGTAATATGTGACCCGAGTTACGTATGTAATTTGTGACCCGAGTTGACCTGAGTTACGTATGTAATATGTGACCCGAGTTACGTATGTAATTTGTGACCCGAGTTGACCCGAGTTGCGTATGTAAATTTGTGACCCAAGTTGACCTGAATTGTGCATTTTACTAACTTTCCAGACGGTTAGCTTACTAATATCTGGAACGGAGGAATGGGTCGTGGACTGGGGTGATGGAACAGATTACCAAGTCAATGCAACCTCACACAAATACAACTACGATGGACAATATGTCATCCAAGGTCAGGGACTATTAATTTTTAAAGATGGCAGCAAGATATCACTAATTTATTTATTTATTTATTTAATTTTTTTATTATTATTTTTTTACAGAGATTTGCTATACTGTTTTGACACTTTATTTTATTATCACAATTTTTTTTTTTTTTTCATTTTTTTTTTTTTTTTACAGAGATTTGCAATACTGTTTTTACTCTTTATTTAATTATTACTCATTTTTTCATTTTATTTTTTGTTACACAGATTTGCTATACTGTTTTTACACTTCATTGAAATATTAGTTTTAGTAAGATATCGCAATATTTTTTTCTTTTACTGTACTTAGATTTGCGCTATTTACACGGATTATTAATTTTACACTGGTACCTTTGCCTCGATCATTTCGGTGATGGTGTGATATTTTATACTTAGTTGATTATATACCGTATACTGGATTAATTATACATACTGATTACATTCTATATAGTGATTTAATTATACATACTAATTTTATATTGTATAGTAAGTTAATTATACATACAGTATATATAATAGTTAAGTTATCTCTGAATAGTAATTATATATTGTATTGTATAGTCAATTAATTATACCTACTAATTATATAGTGAATTAATAATACATACTAATTATATATATACTGAACTAATTATATGCTGAATTAATTATACATACTATGGTAATTATATAGTGAATTAATTATACATACTAATTATATACTGAATTACTTATACATGTTAATTATATAGTGAATTAATTATATATATACTCTACTATGGTAATTATATAGTGAATTACTTATACATGTTTATTATATAGTGAATTAATTATATATATACTGTACTATGGTAATTATATAGTGAATTAATTATGCATGTTTATTATATAGTGAATTAATTATACATATTTATTATATAGTGAATTACTTATATTACAGCCTTCCTGGTACCATTACCTGACATCAGCGACGGTGTAATAATCAACATCATTGGTGCCCCTAATGGGAGTCTGGAGTGTCCCCATAATGTTACCACTGGTGATGGAGTTGAACCTACCAGTTGTCATCTTACTACCATCTCTCAGGGCACCGATCTCACCCTCACAACGACATACACGGAGCCTGGTGTTCCCGATCTGACCTATACCATCCCAGGTAATTATTGAAAAAGGGATCGGCCGGGGAGTTGAGATGTGGAGTGTGTGTGTGTGTGTGGGGTGGGGGAGGGGGGGGGGTTCTATGTTTGGGCATTTTGTTTGGGAGGGTGTGCGACGTGACGAGGCTACCTCCAGCGTGGAGATGAAGGCCTGGTATATGTATGTATGACCTGACCTGACCTGACCTGACCTGTTGTAGATATTGTTGTACCAATGTTGTGATCAATGTATTGGTGTCTGCTGTAGTTATTTATGACTGAAAACAAAATAATGAGGTATTGTTGTTGTTGTCGATAATGGTAGATATATTTTACTAGTACTATAATTATGTGATGTCCTTATCCATGTTAATTATTTTGGTTTCATTTAGATCTATAAACCACAGCAAGTAGGTTGGTAAAAATAGATGACTGAAAAACAATAATGAGGTATTGTTGTTATTGTTGATAATGATGAATATTTTATACTAGTGTTATATTTAATGTCCTTATCCATGAATATTTTATACTAATACTATATGTGATGTCCTTATCCCTGTTAATTCTTTTGGTTTCATTTATGTTTATAAACCACAGCAAATAGGTTGGTAAAAATAGACAAATTCAAGCTCATCATTACGGTACCATAATAATATGTGAGATACCAATGCCAATACTTTGGGCATGGTTATTGTCTTATTGTCCCAGCGTTGAATATCTCACCTTTTTTTGTAATGTATTTTACAGGAGAACTCACACAAGATTATGGTTTTCTGCCTGACACCACCTCAGTCACATCTGCTGGATCCCTTCAACTTGGATCAGCTGTTATGCTACACAGTAATGGGGCCCGGGCTGGTTATGTGGCCAGTGTCAGAGTACAAATAAGTTTAGCTGGATGGATTGTTCTTTATGTAAGTTTATAGTTATTAATGAAAGACTAGGGAGGTACAGCCGGCAGCATAAATTCTCTTCTGTCTCGTGTATCTAAGAATACAATTATGACCAGATAGATGCATTCTGAAACAGTTTATAATATAACAACATATGTAATTTACCATAGGAGAATTATTTAAGTCATCTCTGCTTTCAAATTGTATTATAACATCCATATAACTCATACATATGCAGGAGAAAATGAGGTGAACTTGTGCTGCCAACTGCACAACCCAATTGCTCACCATTTTGCCTCGTATCACCTACAATTTAGATGTATTGAGCCTTGTAGCTGGACTTGTCTGTTGGAGTTTCACCAAATGTACAGATGCATGTACAGTATGATCATGTAGAATGTAAGTTAAGTGAATAATGAATAGAAAAGGTTGAAAGTGGTGAATGTCATTAAGAAAGGGAGGTTGGATGCTTTGGGAATGTGTGAAATGAATATGAAAGAGAATAAACTTGATGATTGGGATGGTGTGTCAAATGTCTTATATTAACAGAATGAGGTAAATGGGTTAAAATGACTTTTCTTGACTCAAGTTTTAATTGTGTACGTATTATGTTACTTATGTATTTTGAGAGGCTTCAGTGTCATATCCCATTGAAAGCATTAGTTAAACTGGAAGGATGTTATTTATGGAGCTGTAGTACAACTTAAGAAAATTCAATGAGATTTCTATGCAGGTGAGACACATATTTTTTTGGGGGAAAATATGGACAGTTGTGTACATTGTTACTGTATATCCCTTCTCCAGGCTGTGACCCCAAGCTGTAGTTCTGGGACCTACTGTGGGATGAAAGGTGATTGTGGATCCTGCTCACCCACTCTCTTCACACATACCTGTACCTTATACATGTGCTCGGACCTTCTCTCTTGTAAAACCCAGGGATGTGATGCAAGTAAGACATTATTTATTCTTAACTTTTCCAGAGTTTCAGTTTCTAAAGTAAACTAATTGTTGAAACCAAAGTAAATCATAACCAAAAGATGAATTTATCATACCTGGGAATGAAGAAATACTAAGGTATTTATATATGGTAATCTTCACAGCTACAAAGAGTCACAAATTAATTGAGTTATCCTCGGTAGTGGAATAGTAAATACAGAAAGCAAAATAAGGTGAATTGATAGATGCATTAAAGTATAGAATGTGCAAAGTGTCTGTCCATAAGTGAACAAAACATTACAATAGTGACAAGCACATAAATGTTGCACCCCTTCACAATTCAGATGTTTATTCAAGGTATTATTTCCATCTCTGCTTAGGTACACCTTATGATACCCCTCCTCTGTGGACATACAGGGTGGTATTGTCATTCTTTGTGAGTATGCTAGATGAAGTACACACTCACTTGGTGGAAGGAACAGATGCCTTTGTATATGAAGGAGAAATTTTAGCCCTTGGCTGCTTGAGTGATGCTGATTGCCCAGAAGGTATACTTCAGGTAAGGAAATGTTTATATTTGTATGCTATAGTGAGCAGTTAAGGGGATACTGTAATTCACTTTTGTTACATTAGAGTGTCTTGATTCCTCCAAAGTATGCCAAGAAGCAAAAATAATGGTGTTCTGATGCTGGGAATAGTTTGGAGGAATCAGTTGCTCCAGATTTACTAACACTGTATTTCCCCCTTAATTAAAATGGAGTAGAGATTGACATTAGACTAGAAAAAATAGCAGTTAAGTCATAGGTTGTGTGGTAGTTTTGAATAAAGTTTAAACTTGCAGATTGGAAGCTTGGCAGGAATATCATAGTTCAATGTAATACAGTACTCATATAAGCAAGTAAAATTAGTGTGCAGAAAAGTTGATGATTAAATAGGTAAAGGATTATGTTAAGGGAGTCTGTGATGTAGTTAGAAAATTGGAGGTATAGGAGTCCTTCAAGTATTGCCACAAAACACCAAATATATGGAAGGAGCTTTATTTCATGGCATAGACAGGAGGAATCAGAAGCCTCCAATTCTCATAGACAATCACAGGGTCCTTAATACTCTTGAGGTTTACTTAAGCATTTTGGGGACTTCATACATGTATATATGTCTATCCATCTGTAGCTCTGATGCACTTGATCTGGGAACTCTTCCAAGAGGGTGACTATGGTAGAACATTCTCCAGTTGTCTTTTCTCCAACACTCCCTCCTCATCCAGACAAACCCTCCCCTTCCACTCACATTCCTCCTCCTCATGTTTCAGTACTCCTCCATCCTATTCATTTATCTGACTGGTGGTCTACCTCTCACATCAGATCCCTCAGTTTCCTTTACTGTCTTAGTACCAAATGCCTTTTATGGACCAGTATTAGTCATTGCATATTTGAAATAACAGTACCATATCTTCCTTAGCCATTTTAAGGGGTAGTCTCCACTGTATATACTTTATTAATTCAGAAATTTTACTATCCACTCTAAAAATGTTAACACTTTTTGTTACATCACTTTTCAAGCTATCATAATATCAGAAAGCCTTTTTTTTTTTTTCCAGCTGAGTACGCGACAATCCCATTCATCAGAGCCTCCTTTAAATATTATTACAATTTTGAATCCTGGTGTTGCCAATATATCACAGACCTTGCTCAAGTAAGTTGTTAATTATATATTGTACAGTATTGTGTTTGTAAGTTTGCTCAAGTTTCTTATATAGGTTTATGGTTTGGGTTCATGAAAAAATGTTTCATATAATTCGTTTAATAATGATGAGATTTTTAATTAGAATAATATGATATTTTAGCAAGCAGTACTTAGGAAGTGTGCGGGTACGCCAACACCCATTGGTAAACATGGACTACGAGCTGCTGTGTCAGACAGTTTCCTGCACACCTACAGTTGATGTACCACAGCCCTTTACAGCTGACACTGTCAACTATGCCCTTTATGGAACATTCTCCCTAAATTATTCAGTACGTACATTATGTGATGAGTTTACATTCCTGATTTGCATACTGTACTATATATGAAAAGTGAGTAGATACTATAATTGTCATTCTATGTGTAGTTTACAGTAATGTATTAGAGTAATATGCTTCATTTCATTTGTAAAGACATTTACCATGTGAACATATACATTATTAGATTTTTATTACATGCTAATGATATATCTCCAGTAGGTTCAATACTATTACTATTTAAGTAATTCTAAAGTAATTCTAAACTCCTTGTTCCTTTTCTTTTGTGGCCTTCCTCCTTTGTGTCCTCCCCTCAACTTGTATATTCATGACCTATGGTACCTCACCCAGCTGTCCTGCTCAATTTTCTTCATCTACCCAAACCATCTCAGTCACTACTCCCATATTTCATCACCAATACTTTTGATGCCAAACATTACAAGCAGTATATACAAATAAGCAATTGATGATGTGATAATATTTTAATGGTTTCAGCTTGTGAGTCTAAAGATTGGTGAAGTGAGTCGCTGGACACATCAAACAGAAATAATGTGTCAAGAACTTGTGGAAACACCTGTGGTCCAAGCAGCTACCCTTTGGGTTCCCCTCCTAATTCCTACAAACTTTGCAATTACATTTTCAGAGGTTTGTATTTCTTTGTACTGGAATAAAGTAGAGATGCCTCTTGTTATCACTGATCAAGATAGGAACCTACAGTAAATATGGTATTCAGCTTTATATATTATGAAAGCAAAACCTGAGTAAGCATAGACTGTAAATATAAAATGTAAAACACTTGCCATGTTATGTGCATGATAGTTAATTGACTCAATGGTGTAATCTGTAATGAATCATTGATGAACATGAGTCCAGCAGACACACATTTGCTGAGTCAATATAGTTTCTGTCTAGTGTTTGCTCAAAATCATGTACTGTGAGCCATTAGCTTGATGGATGTGTGAAGTGGGCCTAAAGTGTTCTGTGTTTACAGGGTGCTCCAGTTTTCTCCAGTTTAGACTTGGGATATACTACAGTTTACAACTACTATGACAGTAAGTAGGAGGGAAGCAATCCAGTCCATTTTTATCTCTTTTACTCTCCTCTTTATCCATGTTCTTGCTTTAAATGTTTTACCACCCCTCTGACTTGCTCTTTTTTTACTTGTTGGAGAGAGTCACAGTTATGTGGTGCCACTGACATGCTGGAAACATTACTATATATTACTCTATGTGAATGACATTCAGCCATTCCCTATTTTCCAACTTGGAGGATGTTAGTTGATGGGAAGTTGGCAGGAAGCAGTCATTCACAGAGTAATATCAATATGGCTATGTAAATTGGGGATTAAATGATAATGGTGTAGCTGCACATAGTTTAACCCTATTTCATTTTTTCTCTTTAGATGCAACAGGAGAGGTATGGAATGTGGAACTCAAATATCCAACCACGGGCACCTTTCTTCTGAATGGGATTGCTGTAAATGCACTGAGTGGAGAGGTAAACCATGGCTAGAATAAATATATTTAATAGATTTGAGGTTTCTTGTATTATAACTACTAAGAGAAAGACAATTGATGTTTGTATAATTGTACATGTAATTGTTGATTTTTACCTGTGAAAATATTTAAACATAAAGGTCATGTTTAAGCTTCATGAGGTCAACAGGAAATCTAGATATGTTTGTGTTTTTCTTTTCCTGCAGGTGATGTACAATGCTACAATCTACGTCGTCCCTGCATTAACAAATAACTGGACGGTAGAGGCCATGTGTCCTTGTCTGGCCGTTGTAGAGGGCTTTAACTTTACTCTAAATCTACCAGCTATAATTAACCCTCCTTTCATGGCCAATATTACAGCTGTGTATATCAATGGTGTTTTGGTTGGTAAGTCCTGACCTACTTTTTGTGTGTTCAGTGAAGCTTTAATGTTATACTCCTTCCATGAACTATCATCAAGTGGTAACCACAGTAGAATAGTCACCTGGTTGTAGTCACTGTAATCTTACATCATGTCCTTTAGTTTCACTTACATATGCTCTTTTTTTATATTCCGTGCAGTGTTCCTTATGCCATATACACCTAGACTCACCTAAACCAGTCCAGTAATATTATCGGACAAACCACCACTATTTCGCACCGCCATTATATCATCATTATTTATCTTATTAAAGCACATAAACATAGTTGAATAAGTTTCACGAGCAGTAACAGGTTGATTTCCTAACTTAAAGGACCTAAACTATGAAAATAGATTGATATGCCATCTCTGGAACAAAGAAAGATACTGTATGATCATGGGATGTATATACTTAGCAGAGAACCTCTTCAACTTTGTTGGTGGAGGTACAGTAATATGGAAATTGTAAAACACAAGCCAATTCACATAGCCTACCACTAATTATATCCACCTCCAGAGATCACTGAAGTGGACTTTGGAACATCAGAAAATGGTGGTGTGGAGGAGGCTATTAGCAAGGTCTTTCATACCACTGTTATGACAGTCGGTACCTACACTGTCACCTTCAAACTTGCCAACCAAGTCTCCAACACTACTGCTAGTGCACAGGTCAGGATATAATTGTATAAGCTGTACTGTTTTTTTTTTTGTTTTTTTTTTTCTCTCTCTTTTTATATACAATATATATATGTTTCGACACTGGACATAGGCTTCATCAAGCCCGTTAATGTGGCCCAGGTCAACTGCTACTCACACACACACACACGTCACGACTTCCGAACTGTTACCCAGCCATAGAGAGAGGGAAGTGAGGGTAATTCTCAAATACTGCAGCTGTTATGGTACCAGCGAGGGTGTTTTCCAACGTTTGGTGGCCTTATAGTTAGTGCCTAACACTCAAATTGGAAGAGTAAATATTCTCAGGCCCTCACCTGAGAGGAATCGATCTCCCGACCTAGAGATTACGAGTCCAGAACACTAACTACTCGGCCACCTCCCCTACACCCCCAGGTTACCAAATGCAATGCCTCGTGAGTTGTTGTTGTTGTTGAAGTTCCTCAAGCTGTCTGGCCGAGCAACCCCTAGCTCCTGAGGAAGGTCATGGCCTGAACCGGGCTTTCCCACAGTGCCCTCAGAGAGTGTATGTTGTGTTGTTGGCGAGTGTGGTTGTGTGCATTGCAGTCTTCAATAATGTGTTTAATAGAATGGGGTGCTGTGTTGCATCCCGGACAAGCATCCACAGTGGCTCCATCCAGCCTCTTCTGATATGTCAGAAGGGCCGGGTGGTGGCCACACCGCAGCATGGCCAGGTGGACTCTGTCCTCACAGGGAAGGGAGGATTCGGATGGGTGGATGTCAGTAGGTGGTGCATGCAGCTGAGTGTTGTTTTTGAGTGTTTGGATGGATTGATGAGTGATTTGAGTATGGATGTGTTTCTGGAGATTGGTTTGGGATGGGCAGGGTGTAAGAGATGATAGTATTTGTGTATGGTATCGTGTACTGGGTGTTGTTTTGATGTTCTTTGGCATGTGTGGGTGTTGTGCCATGTAGTGTAGTGGATGGTGTGGGTTTGTGGAGGCTGCAGCAAGTGTTTGTGTGCCTCTCATGTCAAGGTGATCCTTGATTTTGAGGACTTTGGTTTCATAGTGTAGGTGGTCTGTAGGTGTGGTAGCTGTGCAGCCTGTGATTGTCTTTAGGGCTCTGTTCTGTATGGTTTGAAGGGTGTTGTGATGAGTCTCAGTGAGGTTTGAAGCCCAGGCAGGGCTTGCATAATCCATCACTGATCGAATATATTGTTTGTATACTGTGGTTGTGGTTTCTTTGTTGTGTCCGAATGTTGTGCTGGCAAGTGATCTGAGGGCTTTAAGTCTTTGCATGCATTTGTTTTTGATGGCCGTAATATGTTGTTTGAATGTCATGGATGTATTGTATGTTATGCCAAGTATTTTGGGTGTGTGTGTGTGTGTGTGTGTGCCTCGTGAGTAATGTAGGGTGTTTCTTTTTGCTTCCTACATTAACGGTATTAGGTAAGCTCACAACTATTTGTGAAATTTATTAATGTTAGCAAGTTGATGTTACTGTCTCTCTTTATTTTACCACCAGTTTGTGGTGGAAGAAGGGCTCGCTGGCATACTGTCTCCTCCAATGACCTTCCTACTTGGAGATACACTTACTTCTGCCATGGGCCCCCTTCAGAACATAATTATGTACAATACATCCATCACTTTCACCCCTGAAGCTGCCGAAGGTTTGCACTATGCAATTTTTTTGATTTTTTAAAAACATTAAGTAGAGTATATACCCATTTTTAAGTGGGTCATATGTGTAATTGCATCTTAGAGAAAAAGTACAGGTATTTAATGGTTAGTTCATGTCTACTGCTCTGTGTTGGGATTTTCATGATTAATGAGTTGATAAGAAATTATAAGATCTCATAAATTTTAAGGCCATTCATGGTGTTATTGACAATAACACCATGGAGAAGCTCACAGATGTATACTGTATACAGTACTACTGTACTGTAATTTTATACAGTGGGCAATTATTTGTAAGAAAATGTATTAATTTTATGTGTGAAGTAATATTAGTTTTGGTCAATAGGTAAGGCTTCAGTGGAGAAGTGGAAACTAATTCTACTACCATCAGGGGAGGTACTAGATGTAGTAGATGGCTGGAATTCAACACTGTCCTTTATATTTAATGAGGTAAGGTTGAGGTTAATTTACTTGTACTTGCAGCAGTGTTAATTCTCTACAGTATTGAAGGAACCCATTTAGAGGTGATTTTAATTCTTACTTTAAAGGATGTGTTATGGTAGAAAATATTTTTTTTTTTATATCCTTCATATATCTTAATCCTAGAATCCTACTTTCCTTTATTTTTCAGTGGAATACTTCGTTAGGAAATTTTTATATATGTGTGAAATATGTTTTACCATTCAGTAGAGATGGAAACATTCTTATATTGTGTTCATTTCAGTCAATGGCAGGGCCCCAAGTACTGCAGGTATGGGGTTACAACACTGTACAAGGATGGTTGAACTCAGATAACTTCACCATTGATGTTGCAACAGAGCTGAAGGGCTTCAACCTCACTGACGATGGAAAAGTGGTGGAACCTGTAAGTAATTAAGGAAATGAGGTAACATGATTTTTTTTCTCTTTTGGTGGACATGGTATTAAAAAGTGAAAAATCAATAGACATTAACTATAGGTGAGTGTAAGCTAAAGTTGAATATTTAGTGAATAGTAATGATGTAGGGAGAAAATTTCAGTGACTGTGTTGGAGAATAACATTACACCCTGTACTAGGCTACACATGATATGATAACTGTATACCTATTAGGCTATTAATATAGGATGTAACAGTTGGGAATGGATAGGAATTAGATATACAGTACTATATTGTAGTTATAACATATGGTTGTTGTCAAAGTATTATGTTCACCCATTTATGAATTTCCACAACTTTAGCATATAATATAATTAATGAATTTTTCTTTTCTTGTTTGATTTGCACAACAGAATTCTCTGAAGACATTGACAGCATCATTCGAAGTATTGCCACCAATGTCTTGCATCAAGATAGATTTTGATGATGAATCTCCACAGGAAACATATGGTTATAATGATACATGTACAAGCTTTTATCCTGAGGCAACATATATGGGTCCTCATAGCAATCCAATGGTTCTCCAACACAACTACACGTAAGCATGCAATTATCAACTTCATTATCTATATCACATTGAAAATAAAGTGTTAGAGTTGAGCAATATCATTCCTTGATACAAATGGTGAGAGTATTCCAGTCCACAAGAGGGAAATATAAATAATAGAAATAGGATGGAGTGCATTCAGAAAACATAACATGGATAGTATAGTGCTGTAGATACATATGGGTCTGTAATGTATTTCCTTTCATATATGGCTTACTTCCAGTGTTTTTATGTATTTCAGTGGCTCATTTATACAACCTTCTGGCAGGAATCTGGTAAAGGACCTTAAATTAGTATATATTTTTTTCTTTGGCAGAGAGGAAGGAAAGTACCAGCTAAAAGCTTTGGCCAGGGATGCTACCAAAACACTATCATTGATGTTACCTTTGGTAATTGCCACATTACCTTGTTCGATGCCCATTGTACACATAATGGACAAGGTTCCTCTGGAGAATCCTGCAGAGTTTATGCGTTCTGTTTCCTTCCAACTCAGTACCTCCACAATTATCAACTGTACCCACATTGTGCCAGTCAGGTGAGAACATATAATTGTTCATTACACCTGTCACCGAGCTGATGATATTTTCACAGCTTTTTCGTCTGTTTATGAAATGATTGTAGTTTACACCTGACTTTGAATGGAGCAAGAATGTAAATGGTGTGGAGCAGTGACAAGATATATCTCCTTGTGGAATTTGCTGTGATGTAAAATGTATTAGTGTACAGTACTGTACTGTACTTTGTTCTCACTTAGCCTACCAGGGTTACCAAGTACTATACCCTTCATTTCACAAACTAATGTAGCATATACCGAGCTTATACTTTTTAATTTGCTTCTTTAATCAAAGGAATTATACCTTATGCCATTTATCTTTATTATTTTCTTTATAATAATTTATCTCTTCATCACTCATTAAGAGAGTGGTGAGTGAAAGAGAAGAGTAGATGAGGAATTTGGAAGAAATTGTTCTGGAAAGAGGTCAAGAAAGTCAGGGAGGGTGACAAAGGAATAGTAAGGTTGTGAAAGACAAAAATGGGCAGGTGATTGTAGAGAAGCATGGTTGAGTTGAGAGGTGGAGAGTTGATGGTGTTTGGTGGGAGGAGGGACGCTAGTTAATGGGGGACAGAGGTGCATGGAGGTGATTCATTTGAGGCCACCCCCTTCGAGGATTGAGGCGTTTGGCAATATGTAGATAGATAGATCTTTATTTAACAAAGAAAGATCCCCTCATAGCTGTTCTCTCTTAGACCACCCTTGTTTTTAGGCGTTGGTGGGTTGCAACGGAAGTGAACCCTGAAACAGAAGATCCATGGCGTGACATTGTGCTTGAAGATAACCTTGCCTCTTGGAACTACTCTCAGTTGGATATTGTACCATTGTTTCTCTCACTGGGTACTTACCGCCTCACCTACTGGGTTAGCATTGATGCCTCTAAGATATTTCCACTTATGAGGTCTGATAAAACCTACATCAGGGTTACTGCAGTAAGTATACAGTACAGTATAATGGAAAGGCTTGAACACATTTCTTTTTGGTGCATATGTTATAAGTTCTCTTTCATATCCATTCTTATTCATAATAATTGTGTCAATTGTTTATATTTAGTGAAAAGAGTAATATCATAATATTTGCAGTAATTGTGTAGTTTTCTTACACAAGTTGAATGCCTCTCCTTACAGTCACCACTTGAAGCAAAGATAATAGAAGGTGGAGCATCAGCCATCACACGTGGATACAAAAGGACAGTCACCCTCAGCCCTGGTACCCTCTCCAAAGACCCTGATGAACCAGAGGATAAGGTGAGCAGTCATAAAGTTTGTAAGGTTTACCATTATACCTGTACTGATATTCTAAAGTTGGTGGTAAGTTTGATAATTACATGCAGTAAGTACAATTTCATATAGTTCTACATTTACCGATGCAAATTATGACCATCAGAAAAGCCTTAACATTCTTATATATGGTATATATATTGCAGTATCATAAATGGGCCAGTTACAGTAAATATTCCTGACAACAACACTGGCAGATTGCACTGACCTTCATAAATAGAAATGCAGTTATTTTATAGGTGTTGTAGATTTGCTATGAAATCCATAATATACCGGGTATATGCATTGTAAAACTATATATGTACGGTATGATACTTCCTCCCTCTCTCTTACTTCAGTATTTCTCTTCTCAGACATTCAACTTCACTTGGTGGTGTCGTCAGATAGCTCCAGCTCTTGAAACCTTTTCAGTAGATGGCAGTGGTGCATTGGTTGAAACTAATAAGCAGAGCATTCCATCTCCACTCTTTGCTGTAGGGAATGATGGATGCTTTGGGAAAGGACCAGGTGAGAACCTGGAAATAATTAATGTATTCATAAGATGCTAGTAGAGTGATATTGAAGGAATTGGTATGTTTGAATATTATGAGTTGATACATAATAATCATAAAAAGTTTTCCCTGGTTATGTATATTAATAATGACGATAATATTCATAATTTTAATTATGTTTATACTAGGTACAGTCGCGGCACATAGTCTGGTCAAGGATTATGTGCTGCGACTGTATAGATTATATAATTATATTGCACTGCACAACAATTGCTAAGAGCTTTTAAACTTAAAGTGACTGATTCTTTATCGCATGTAAATACAGGGCCAATTGACTTCAGTTTGGGAACATTGGAATTGAACACAGCCAGTTTCCTCTTGAGTACAGCCACATATGAAATGGTTGTAAAAATTGTTAAATGGGACCGGGAAGCTTTCGCTAGTGTCACTCTCAAAATTACCCAGGATCCTCCACCCATAGTAATAATAAAGTGAGTATTGCATGGAAATTATTCACTGTATATGCTGTATAAATTTAAGAATACTGTACATACCTTTACAACAGATAACATATGAAAAGTTAAGGAGTTTTGGTGGTTGAAAAATTAATGTTCCTAGGAGTACTGTAATACTAATTAAGAGAAGAAAGTGTGAAAAGGATTCCGTGTATGTTTCAATGTGTTAGTGGTACTGTTCTTTATAATTATAATCCCTTTTTTCTTATCTCTTCTATTATTTACCAGGTGTGCCAACGAGTACATGTGTAGACCTCATCCAAATGGATTGCTGATTGATCCTACATTACGTTTGGCATTAATTGGTAGCTGTATTGAGGACTGCACTGCTAACATGGATCTTCTATGGTCCATTACTGATATGTTAGTCATTTGGTATTCTTATAACAGCAGACATTTAATCATGACTGCTGGTATGATATACTCCGACATTTATTCACTTTAGTAATGGTAATAATTATATTTTCTTATGCACCAAATTAATTATGAGATACAGTATGTGAACATGTTATGTACTGTATATTTATTATTGATACTGTATTTGTCAAAGATAAAATATGGACTCTAAAATGTAGTGAAAAAGTTATTTCTTTAAACATTTAATCAGAACATTAATACTACATTTACTGATTTTACGTTTGTGCATCATTGTGACAGTAATGTATTTTTATCAGAAATGGGAACAATGTTACCGAAGAAGAGAACACAAATGTGTGTGAAACCTGCGGAAATCGTAAGTTTTTTACTATTTAGCTTGATTTATTTTTTTCCTTGTGATTGATTTTTTCTTCTCACATCTGGAACTCTCATTCCTTAGAAATAATGGAAATGGAGTTTGTTATGATGATGATGTATAGGTTAGTGAAAGGTATATATGTATGATACAGTTCTGTATATCCCTATGATGTTGAGAAGCAAGTAACAAGAATGAGCATAAATTTAATGAAGTACTGTAGTGGATAGGATTATAGTTGGTTACTAACATAAAGCTAAGGTTAAGAGGCAAAAATTATTGTTAATAGCTGACAGGACTCCCACAAATACCAGGTTTTAAGGCTCACTATACTACCTAACCTCATTTCTTAATTCATTAATCTCAAGTAAGTATAATTGTATGGATCTTCATATTTGTTTGTATCCTGTGTTAGTGACTGACTTACCATATACAGGCCAGGTATCCTTACCTCTACACATAGTAGTAGTACAAGGAGGTTCTTATCATTCCACCCTTGGTATATCTTTCAGCATTCTTGACCTCAAAGACTGGCAAGGACCTGGCTGTGAAAAATGACCTCTTCCGTCTCAATCCAGGGGTGGACAAGTATCGTTTTAAATTGACCATGAGGACTTCAACACTCTCTGAAGGGTCAGTAGATCATAGATTTGCTGGTTGAGTAGTGATGTAAATTTTGGATATCATCACATAGCATATAGCAGAGTTACAGTTTTGTTAAAGGGTAGAAGGTACAATGGGATACTGTACCTCACTTCACAGTCTTCATTTACTTTCAAGTAAAGTACAGTAATCATAACCTGAAAGATGTTATAAATAGAACAGTCTTGCATAAAACATTAGCTTAGTACAACTTTTACTTTTTTTCCTGAGACACCTATCTTTACTATGTTACTTTTGTGATAAGAATAATGCTGTCCAAAACCCAACTAAAACTTTTCCTTTCCTAGCCATAAGCATAATTAAAAAATTTCATTATTTTCACAGGTTTTCAGTAGTAACAGTGGTGTTGAACAAGCCGCCTGAAGGTGGACAATGTACTGTGTCAGAAACTAACATATTGGCACTGGTCAAAACCTCCAAAGTAATTTGTCTATATTGGAAGGACCCTGATGAAATGGGTATTAAATCCTATACATTCTACTATCCAACTTCAGATGGTAACATCCAGTCAATGGTATCCTCTACTGCCTCCAGTGTAACTCTTCTCTTTCCTGTTGGCGTGTTTGATTTGTGGGTGAAGATTACAGATGCCTTAGATACATCAGTTGAGGTATTGGTAGATCGGATCAATGCCACCATGATCACAAAAGAAGCATTCGACGCTCATGACACCTCAAATAGGCTACAGTACCTTGCTGCTATTGGTGACCAGAGTACATTAGGTATGACCTTGGTAGCCCTTGCATCCATTCGAGAAAATGCAGATTGGCTCGATCTTGATCCCAATACTTTTGATAATATGACAAAGGGAGAGGTCACTGATCGTTTCATTGAAGTTACAAATATGAACAAACAATCGCTAGAAATTGCACTCAATACAATGGATTTTGCTACATTGGGACAGCTTGATGTAGGTGTTGGAGTGTTAACATCATCAGTTTGTGGTGTACTTAACCAAGAAATGGCAGCTTACACAATTGACACTGAATTCCGAGAAAAAGCACTTATTCTTCTAAAGAAAATGTCAAAAAAACTGTTGTCATTACCTATTAAATCTCCATCAGAAGTAAAATCTTTTATAGTAAGCTACCTGGATGCAATTGATTGTTTTCTGCGAACCATGAATATAATTATATTAAACCCTGGCCAAGTGAGTGTGACAGATTATCTCGCAGCTGGTCTGTGGGATTATGAAACACTTAATGATGATTCTCCAGATAATTTGAGTAGAGAAGAGCAGTTGAAGGCAAATATCTTAAAAACCACGATAATTAAAGCAAAATTTATAGTTAAAGACATATTCCATATAGTCAACAACATGACTAAAATGATCTTGAGCAAGAGTGTGGTTGGGGAAAGCTTCAGCTCTAAGTCTACAGGTGGAACATGCTGTTATATAACAAAAGTAACTGGAGAGTCTTTAAAAGATGGCTGGGTGCTGGAGCCCCAAGATAACTGGAATACTTCTGTTAATATTCCAAAAAATTACTGTCCTGCAAAGTATGTGGATTCAGGGACACAGTGTAACAGTAGCATGACTGTAGTTGGTTTCTCAGTGATGGTTTGGCCCCACTTGACACATGTGTACAGTATGAGCAGAGAACATTTATCAAAAAAGAGTAATGTGGTGATTGTCAGGTCATATATTAATGACTCCAAAGTTGAAGTGACCAAAGAAAGCAGTCCACTGATAATCAAGATTCCCAGAATATCCGAAGAATTACCCAGTCCAATATATGTAAATGCAGAGGAATGGATGAACAACAAAGTACCTTTTGTGTACCATAGCATCAACTTGACTAAACCCAACTCCGCTTTCTCAGTGGAAATTGATTTGATGGGAAAATCACCCCCAAAATATTTAGTCTTTGTTTTGGATTATGAAAGGCTACCCACTCCTTCTAAATTTGAAAAAATTGTCTATGTAAATGACTTGCCACTGAATGAAAATGGAACAAAAAATTGGTTTGTTAACAGTGGTGAAATTAATAATCGGACTGGCAGATTTTTCCTTGCTGTTGCTTCCTTGGCAGAGAAAGCAGACCTCTCTATGTTCAGTGTGAATAATACCCTGGACCCTACAAATTTTGTAAAGTTCAACATTAATTATGAAATTCGTTTCATTACTTCAGCCTGCTACTATTTTGATGATAAAAAGGAAGAGTGGACTGGCAGAGGACTAAAGACTGTCAAAGTTACAGCCACACATATTTACTGTGAAGCTTATCATCTAACACCCTTTGGAACAGGTTACTTCTTTGCCCCAAATAAAATTGATTTCAACTATGTCTTTACTCACGCTGGGTTTATAAATAATTGGATTATATACTTTGTTCTTATAATTACATTTTCGGTCTTTTTGATAACGATAATTTGGGCTCGGTATAAAGACAGGAAAGATGTGGAATTAAGAGGTGTAACTGCACTGGAGGATAATAATTTGGAAGACAAATATTTGTATGAAATTACATTTACCACAGGGCCTGATAAGGAAGCTGGTACAGACTCTAACATCCAGTTTATTGTCTCTGGAGAATATGATGAGACTGATGTAAGAATTGTGCCTCCATCAGGTGGCCAGCACTTGCATCGTTACTGTGTCGATGGTTTTGTAATGGCCACCCCAGGACCTCTCGGACTAATAAACTATCTTCGTATCTGGCACGATAACAGCGGTAAAACACCTTTTGATGGCTGGCAGCTTGAGAAAGTAGTGATTAGAGATCTCCAGACAAGGGATAAGTTTGTATTTCATGCCAATTGTTGGTTGGCACTAGATAGAGGGGAGTATAAGGTGGATCATGTACTTACACCCTCTCAGAGAGAGTCTGACAAATCCTTAGGTACAGATTTCTACTATAAGGGCCACAGGAGTACCAATGAGGACCACATGTGGCTATCAATCTTTTTACGTCCTACTGGTTCCAGGTTCTGTCGAGTAGAACGTGTGCTTGTGGCAATGGCATATCTATATTTGGTAATGTTGGTGAGTGCTGTTTGGTACCGCAGCCTCCCTAACTCACCTCGCAACAGCTTTAGTATTTTGGGTCTTGTCACCGTGTATGTTTGGGAGATGCTTACGGGCCTGTTTGCTAGTCTGATGGTATATCCAGTGACTTTGCTGTTTGCTTTCGTGCTGAAACGAGCTAGACCTCGCCGGTTGAAAAAGTGTAGGGCCTTGGAAGCATTGGCCAGGCAGAGGCAAGAGAAAGGAGGAGATGGCTTGATTGAGGTTGAGGAGCAAGATGATCTACGAGACACTTATGATATGCAAACAGAACCTGCAGGAGGTGAAGCCAAAGAAACAAGTCCAGTCCGCTGTTTGCCATGTTGGACACGCTGGCTAGTCTGGCTCTTACTTCTGTGTTGTGTTGGTGGCTCTGCTTTCTTGGTGTGGTCATATGGAATCATGTGGGGTGAAGTCAAAACGTCGCAGTGGTTCAATTCTTTCATTACTTCTTTCTTCATCTCTCTCCTTGCAACCCAGTGGTTACGAGTGTTGCTTGTTACCTTTATCAGTACATTCTGTTGCAAAAATTTGGGTGGTATCACTGAAGATGTTGATTGTGATGAAGAGTTGCCTGAACTCAGTTATGATGAAGAATGGAAGAAGGTACAGGCAGCTGATCCACTCACCAGGCGTAAGGTAAGTAACTACAATATTAGATTAGAATACAAGTACAACTAGTCTTATTCATTTATATTTCTTCTGTTTACCAGTTGTATGAAGCTGCATTTCCCCTTCTTAGTTGTCTGATGATTGTAAGTTCAGAATGAAGTACAGTAATATCCATTGTATGTGTTCACTTTAAAGGGGCAAGTTATCAAAGAGATTCTAAGAACTACAATCCAAGTGGTCATGAGAATTTTAGTAATCCAAGAAGTTATAAGGAAGTTATGAACTGTAATTGTACAGTAGAACATTAGCCTGCTGTTGTACTGTACTGGACTAAATTTCCTTTCTTTGTTTTTTCTTTCCTATGTTTAAAACTCAAAAAACCTAATGTGACATAAGTGTTAATGGGTGGACAGGTTCATAGTGTGGGTGGTGTGGACTCCACGGACCCTGAAGTGTCAGCTTTGGTCACCCAACTCAGTAAGAAGCGAGAAATGAAGCAAGTATTGCAAGACATCGGTGCTTACTGTTTCTTCTTACTGATCTTATTTGTACTTGTCAAGGGCAAGGCAGATATCAATGCTTTTTATCTGCAGCAGCACATGTCCAATACTTTTATCAAATTTGGACATCGGGAGTTGGACTTCAGCACTAAGGTACAGCAAAACAAATATAAAATGTTGATTTAATGCAAGTAGGTTCCAAGATAAGTCACTGTATATTGATTTCACACTAAATCAAAGAGTTATTTATTAATCATTTTGTAATTATAATAAAGGAAAGTTATGTATCAGGCCAGGTACTAGTTTTTGCATTAATGTATTTGTTATCTACAGAAATTCAAGGGAATACTAATAAGGCATTTTTTGTGAGAAAAGTGACAGATCAGAACAATATCGTAATGTGTAGTTTTTAGCAAGTCCTGTATTGTACAGCCACAATCAAATATCCTCTGACACTTTCCTTCCATCATGCAAGTAAATCAGTATCATATCAAAATATAATCATACAACACCTTATGTCAACTCAACCCCCTCAATTATTATTATGAGGTACTGCAAAATCATACACGTGTTGTTTTTTATTACCAAGATATTTACTACGATGGAAGGAAAGTGTCGGTGGATATTTGATTGTGGCTGTACATGAACTTTCACCATCAGTATACCATGACAATACAGTATGGATAAACAACAGAGACTTACAGCATCACAGATATACATACACCCCATCTGTTTGAATTTAATATATCTGGAGCCAAGTAATAGACAGTTCATAATCTGATAGTAATTATAAGGATGGAGCTGGGAGAAAGATGTTAGGGATAATGGGGAAATCATTTGACTATAAACATTTCTCATTTGCAGGATTTCAATTAATGAGCAGATGTAAACACTGAAAAATATTTACCACTGTATACAATTTACTGATAATAATTATTATATACTTCTTTGTTGCAGATTATCACAGCCAATCACTTATGGACATGGATACACAATGTTATTCTGGATGAGGTACGAGCTCAGAGATGGTATAACAAGGAACCTCCTTATGGTTTGCGTGGCTTTTTGGATGATCGTCACAACCGTATTGTGGGTTATAGTATCATCAGGCAAGTGCGTAGCAACCCTGATGGATGCTTTACTCCCGGAGCCATGAGGAGGAGCAATGAGAAATGTTCTGGTAGGCGAGCAGAGTATGAGGAGGAACAGAGAGACTTCTGTGATGGATGGCATCAAGTTAAAGGACCAGGCCTCACCTGCAAACATGATGAATTTAAGTTCCTTAGTTCAGAAGAACTCGAAACATATTCTCTGACTGGGAAGTTAGGGTCTTATGGAGGTGGTGGTTATGTCATACACTTAAATGGACTCCAGAAGGATGATGCGGAGAATCTAAAAAAAATTCAAGAATTAGGATGGATTAATAAGCACACACGTGCAGTTATCCTTGAGTTCACTACATACAATGCAAATGTCAACCTCTTCACTAAGTGCACTGTCATGGCTGAGTTCAATGAAGGTGGAGGAATTACTCCAAAGTGGAGTTTTGAACCTATGCAACTCCTAAAAGAGCAAGGGATCTCTGGGAAAATCATAATTTTGTGTGAAATTTTATTTTTAGTTGCTACAGTTTTATTCACTCTTGGAGAACTTTGGAAAATGAAAAAATTAAAGTTAAGTTATTTTACATTTTACTGGAACCTAGCTGAGGTGTCTATCCTGCTGATTTCCTATGCCACAGTGGGGATATACTTCTACCGGGACCAAGTAACTCAGGCAGCCCTAAAAGAATTCAATGAGACAGATGGGAAAGGCTATATAAGGATGGACACAGCAGTGATGTTGGACCAATACTACATTTACCTTCTTGGTTTTATTGTCTTCTTTAGTATTCTTAAGCTCATCAAGCTTTTACAGTTCAACAAGAGAATGGATGTGCTGGCCCTCACTATTCAACGTTGCTGGGATGAGCTTTCTGTTTTCTTTATTGCAATGGGTACTGTATTCTTTGCCTTCTGCTGCCTTTTCTATTTTATGTATATCTCACATCTTGAAGAATTTTCCCGGTTTCTACCTGCAGTGGAAACAAGCTTTAAAATGATACTTGGAAAATTTGATTTTGAAGCAATGAACCAGGCCAACGCTATCTCTCCTCTGTTATTCTTTATGTTTTCTGTCATGATGAGTATGATTCTTATCAACATCATGCTGACCATCATTCTGCGGGCATTTAATGAGGTGAAGGTTGAATTGCATAACCGTGCTAACAAGTATGACGTGTTGAACTACTTGGTGCATATAGCACAACGGGTGGCAAGGAGGGAGAAAGATCCCAATACCAGTGTAATTCCTGATGTTACTGACTCCACCAGCAAGAATGTAAACCAACCAACCAACACTGACCAACTTCCAGACAAGGTAGTGTTATCATATTAATATACAGTATAATGAAAAGTACTTGTGTATTTGTGTATGTGTCTTCTTCATATATACACCTTACATGGGTGCATGAAAATGTGTTGTAAGAGAAAAATTTAATGGATAATATGCATGTAGAGAGGAAAATGTTGAAGTATGTACAATACAGTATATGTTCTGATATGAATGTGATAACAAGTACTGAGCATGGTACAGTACAGTATTGAGGTGATTTGGACATGTGGAGAGAATGTAAGAGGGAGTGTACAAGAAAGTGTATGGGTGTAAAATTGAGGGGTCTGGTGTGAGAGGCAGACCACAAGTCAGTTGGCTGAAAGAGTACATGCGGGAGAGAAACTTGAGTGGAAGGAGAATTTTTTTTTCTTAGATCATATGTGTTAGGTGACAGTAAGCAGTTAATTTATAAATAATGCAGTGTTGCTTAGCTGTTCCCATTTTACTGACCACTCATTTACCCTCTCCCTTACAGGTGGGTCAGCTGATGACTTACATAAACAACATGTACTTTGAAGGGCGGCTGGATCTGACTGACAAGAATACTGTCAGGCACATGATGCAAACAACTTCCTACACTCCTCATTCCCATAACCAGGACTTAAACATCAGTAACACCACATCAGTCATCTCCAGTGATTAATATCCACAGGTAATGATAACTCAAACAAGAAAAGAGGTGCACAAACACTTGCTGCAGCCTCCACTACCCACACCACTCATTACACTACTTGGCAGAACACCCACACATGCCAAGGAACATCAAAACAACATTCAGTACACATTACCATACACAAATACTATCATCTCTTACACCCTGCCCACCCCAAATCAGTCTCCAGAATCATATTCTTACTTAAATCACTCACCAATCCATCCAAACACTCGAGAACAACACTCATCTGCTTGCACTACCTCTTGACATCCACCCATCTGAATCCTCCCTTCTCCATGAGGACAGAATCCACCTGGCCAGGCTGCGGTGTGGCCACCACCCGGCCCTTCTGACATATCAGAAGAAGCTGGATGGAGCCATTGTAGATACCTGTCCAGGATGCAACACAGCACCCCATTCTATTAAACACATTATGGAAGATTGTTTGCACACAAACACACTCACCATCAACACAACATACATTCTTAGAGGGTACTGTGGGAAAGCCCGGTTCAGGCCATGGCCTTCCTCGGGCTCGGGGCTGCTTGGCCAGACTGCTTGAGGAACTTCAACAACAAAATTTGCTAATACTAGAGAATTGTTCTAGTATAATTCACATACAGTAGACTCTTGATATAGTATTAACTCAGACCTCAATCCACCTCTTCATTCGACAATAAATCCCTCAAATGTTTTTACAGGTAGTTGAAATGCACCCATGTATTGACTAAATGATGTAATGATTGTGTAACATGAGGTACTGTTATGATTATATTTGTGTAATACTGAGGGCCTCTTGTGTTAGTATGACAATAATCTTTGTAATCTTTATCTGTAAAGATTACAAAGGTATCTGGTAGGTGTTCCTCCATTTTGTAATAAACTTAGATTTTTCCCACCTGATCAATTAGATCATCTATTTGTGATAGTGGATAAGCATCTGGGATGGTAACGGAATTGACTCTTCGGTAGTCTGTACAAAGTTTCATTTTCCCGTCCTCCTTGGGTACTAGGAAATAAGGCGACGCTCGGGGGGATTGGCTGGGAACAGCTAGACCATGGTCCAACAGGTAATCGACCTCCTTTTGCATCAGGTCTTGTTTCTGTGGGGAAAGTCTATATGGGTTTTGACAGATAGGAGAAGTTCAAGGCATTAGATTCACATCATGGAAGGTAAAATTACAACACCCAGGGTTATCACTGAACACTGAATTTGTGTACGAATGGAGTTATGACTTGTAACTGGTTTGGTGTTAAATGTTTCAGATAGTGGTGAAAATTAGCTAAAATGTCAGAATTTGCAGTAAGTGTGCTAGGATCCATAGTGAGGTTTGGTAACTCTGGCTCCTGGGCCACTGGATGACTGGTACTTCTTGTGCCCACACCCCACACTTCCCTCTAGGACCCCAGACAGGTAAAGGGTCCAGCTCCCAGGCTATTTGAACTGTTAGTGGGGTCATTGTTAGAGAGAGTGGTCCCTAACACACTCCTTCCCCTGTGTTGTAGGGTATACCAGGCTGACTTACACAATTACAAGAATTGGGTGATGGTGACACCACACCACTTACTCCTTCTGTAGCTCTAACACACACAGACAGACAATACCAGTCCATAAACCCATTACATGTCAAAATATTTTATTACTTATAATTAACCATATAAATGTAGGTCCCAAAAATGAAAGCAGCTATGTTCCACCTGCGTAGTTCTCTCTCTCTCTGTTGTTGTTGTGTTCATGTTCTCCCGGGGCAGAATGGCCTCCTGCCCCACAGACCCCCGGTACGCTCTGGTCACAGTGAAAAAACAAATTCAAATAAAGGAGGGGCTGCATGGCCCTATATGCCTGGGCTACCGAAGCAAATCTCAGGGAAATGAAACCAGAGCTTACTGGACCAGGGAGTCTGGGGGCCTCTTACCACCAGGGAGATTGGGGGGAAGGTCTTTGATCCTACAGCCAGTTCAGTGGGCCCAAGTCCACGTCACCACAAGAGCTACAAGTGGCGTCCACACTAGGGACAATGACGCGGGTGGTGTAACGTTCGGTCGTGTTGATGGGGTGGGCCCGCGTCCACACTATACAAGACAGTTACGAGGCATGCCCCCAGTATCATACATCCGCCACCACGCTGGCAGGCAGTGTGCTTGTGTTGGTGTGTATGTACACACATACACACAAGTGTATTTGTAAATATTTTATGATCTAAACCATACTAAACTCTTGAATTTTGTAGAAGCAGTGATCCATTATTATTATTATTATTATTCATTCCCAACAGCATAATTATTTGCATTATCTGACTGGGAGTGAGAGGAGACAGGACATTTATAGGTGCGTGTACAGTTACCATCACATAACATGGTGAGGAAGGAGAATGAAACGGCATACATCCTCTCTCAACGACACGCAAAGCATGACTGGCGTTCCATGAGTCCGCACTCCCACCCAAAAATGACCACTGGCTAGATTCACTTAAGGATTGTTGCCAACAGCCCTGGGGGCACCAAATCCAGCTGCCAGCAACACCACCCAGCCTCATAACCCCTAGTGTGGACACAGCTTAAAGGGGGAGGGAGTTTAGACTGCTGCATGCCAAGCGATAATGCACCCCCGTGTGCTGGCGGTCCATACAGCAGTGGATTTTTAATCCATGTGGGCAGATCTCGTCAAATCCACTAGAAAGTGACCAGATTCTACAACAATCTTTATTCTAGCCCTGTGGGGGATGGCTAATATTCACAGAGAATAAAGTCATACCCCCTGGGCAGTCTCTCTCTGTGAATTTATGTTTGTGTGCTTCTCTCTCTCTCTCTCTCAGAGATAACTAATGGTAACATATATTTCTGGTTCCTGGACCCTATCAAAGATAATGTGTATAGGGGAGAAAATCTTGTTAGGTAAATTGGATGGCTACCAATTCCTCCTAACTACAGTATATCAGAAAACAGATGCCCTCAGTGGTACAAAGAGATCTGTTTGGTGGCATAGCTTGGAGGAATTACAGACCTTCCAATATAAAACCATTTCTTATACATGTAGTATTGTATAGTACATTCTGTGGATGTTTACTAGTATGATAATAATATCTACTATCTTTTGCCTCCAACATGTGCTAGGACAGAATTGCAAATCCTGGTATTCATTGAATTTTGGCATATTGTTTAACTCATATTGCAGACTGATATTCTCTAGACCAAGTGCACAAAGGAATCAGTACAAGCAAAAATGTGCAGTCTCTTGCCATCTACAGTATGTGAAAAACTTTGAAAACTCTCTGTATGTATATGTCTGTATCATATTCATGCCCCACATTTCTTGTATGGATACAGCATAATTTTTGGGTATAGATTATTAAACACAAGTACTGTACAGAACAATAAATTTTTTGGCAGTAACCAGACAGGAGAGTTTTCTATGTTGGTAACATTTTACTGAAATTAATTAATGTTCATAGCATCTATAAGGAGCTTATTGCACTCAGAGCTTCAAGAAAAGAAAAATTAGTAACATACCCAGTACTGGAATATTGAAAGGTGGAATATCTTACTGATAACAGGGAGAGGATTCTCATTAATGAATATATTCAAAAGTTGTGGGACAGCATATCTTGTATTGTTAATGAAATGATGGAAAATGTGTAAGTTTGTTTGTGTTACTTCTGCATGACTCTACTTTGCATCATCTCATTACACTTGGCATTCATACACAGTAGAGTAAGTTTAAGCTGACAAGAAATGTCTATTTATGGTCATACGGTATGTTTGGGGAAAGTTGTCCGATAGAAGCTAAGAATCAGAATTAGAATACAGTCCAACTTTCGGTAGTGTGTGTTTTGACATTGAGATTTGCATAAAAAAAAATTTCAGGAAGCAAGTTTTTTTTTATTGAGGGGAAGGTAAAGGAACCTTTAATTCTGTAAGCTCAGTGCTGTATAGCTTTACATTTACTTTATGTTTTTACATGAAGGAAACAATGTGATGTATATGATATAGTAATATATTTAGAAGTAGTGGTGGTGTAAACTCAAAAATGGACTTACCCTTTCCCTCTCTTTCTTTCCTCTTTTTATAATTAACTACCTGTTTCAGTAAGACTTTATAAATGTTGTACCACAAGGTGGGAAAAAATTGGGCACTGGGCTAAAGTATGTATGAATTAGGGTTTTCTTAAAACTCCCGTTAACACGATATTTCTTTAATGCAGTAGTGTTGGGGAAGCAATTTTGCATGTTAAGGGTGGTTTTACTGTACCTAACTCCGTAGTTATACTTTATGAATCCTATTACTCCCTGTCTACTTTGCTGATTTAATAATCTTCAACCCTTATCAATAGCCCTGTTCATCTTGGATGCAGTTGCATTCCACCTTACACAAGTATCACAAATGATAAACATTTCTGTACAAAACATATTTTCTAGATCTACAGAATTTAAGCATCTATCTATAAAAATAATTACAGCACAGTGTATGTAACATAGCGTTAGTTAATTAAATAATAAATAAAAAAATAAGGACATTATGATCAGAATAATAGCACCCACTAATGAAATAATCTAGTTATGAGAAAGTACTGTACAGTACAGTATAATATACAGTACTACTAAACAATAAACATAATAGTCCCGATACTTCTGAGGTCATTTAACCACTGCATTTTGTCATCCATATACAACAGCAGAAAATTATCATAACCATTCTAGGGAATACTTTGCAAGTCATTTATATAATTTTAAAGTTAATTTATAAATGTTTATCCATTGTCTACAACTAGTGCAGAACATGTGTGACATTACTCATTGAAGTGGATATGTGTAAATTGAAACTTGTACTTAAACTATGTTACTCCAGTATATGATATAATCTCATTTACTTCATAGATTTTGGTGTAGCAGTATTGATATGCTGTTGAACTCGTATGAGGGTTTTGAAATTAGCTGGTATGGTACACATGCCTTAACATCAGTGCATCCATAGAGTGTATTTTACTGTAATATGTAAACGTATTTTATGAAGGGATGTCCAATTTGCAATGGTTATGGAGTTATTATCATTGAAGGATACCCAAGGCCCTGTCCACATAAACAGGATTGCTGAAAAAGTAAAAAAAGTAAATTTGGCCACAACTTTGCTGAAAAATGAGGCAGACAACAAAAATCACCAAGGAGAGTTAGAAAGGTTGGAGGAGGGTGGAGCTGTTATGGGGAAATCCAGTGGTTTTGGGAAAAAAGTTGAGGCACAATAGAAGGATGGGGGAATGCACAATCACCTGATGATACTGTAGTTGCTAGGTGGGGATGTTTCCAGTTTCCACAGGAGAGGAGTCAAGTTGGGTAGCAGTGCTAGCGATGACTTGAGTTGTAGATCCAGTAACATAGTCCTGTAACTCCTCTAGTGTTTGGTGTATGAACCTTTTTCCATTCAAGTGAGGCTGTAATGGGTTTCATTGAAGATCACAGAACAAGTCAGCTGATAAGCAGCAGCTCCTCCGCTTTGTTCTTTTAAACTGTAGCTGAACAGGAACCCTTCTGGCTGTAGGAGCTACTATGCTAGACAATGATGTAGAAGTAGGAATGACATTGGTTTCAGAGGTTGTAGAAGTAAGAGGATCTAGGATACTGAAAAAGTTTGAGGGGCTCAGGCAGAGAGAGAGACAATAGCTGAAACAAATGCAGGAGCATAGGCAAGTGTAGGGATGATGATGGAGGAAGGAACAGCAGAAGAAGTGAACTTCCTTTTACTCTTAAGGTGGTCAGTGTACCCAAAAGAACAGGAATCAACACCTTCAAGCTACAGTAATAATTACTGTATGTGGTTCTTCTCAAGGAGGAAAATTTGACACTGAAATTACTGTAGTCTGTTTCTCTTTATTTTAGCTGGTGGATTTTTCCACTGCCAATAAAATAAAGCTAAGTGAAATAGGTCAGAACTTATCACCCAGGTGTAAAGAGATAAACATCGGGTAATCAAATGCAAGATAAAAACCGATACTGGTACTGGGCATTTACCATCCGATACATAAAATCAAACTAGTGTACAGTTAGCAATTCCATCTCGCATAGCACCACTGCCGGTAATTTTCCTCCCCTTTGTAAATGACAGAAAACAGTACCATTCATTTACAGTACATAACTTGTGTGAAAGTTCTTCCTAACAATCATTTTCAATAGCATTTTCAAGTGTAGTTCTGCTTTCTGCAACCTGTCTGGGCAATATCTCGCTTATTATAGTGTCAATGTATAGTACTAATTAACATACTGATACCAATTATCTTTTGTACAGTATGAACTATTCCTACACCATCCTAGAAGTAAAACAATGGATAAACACTTTATAACTCCATAATTTCATTACTGATGTAAGGCATGTGTACACTTTGTGATTCTGATGCTCAGGTATAAAATGATTAATGAGAGACAAATTACAATATAGCAGAGTAATGTTCATATTCCGGGAAAGATCAAAGGAAAATACACTAAATAATGCATAAAAATGTCATTTTTTTCCTGCAAGATGTTTTGTACCAAAATAATATTGGTCTCAATAACAGAAAAGTCAGAGGTAGAATACAACCAATAACATGAACTGTAAATAGAAAAAGGCTTGAATCTCCTTGTTACAATAATCAACATTCATTATAAAAGGTAAACCTACCTATATAAAGTCAAGCACAATGCAACTTAGCTAATTGTAAATATACAAGTGACATTAACTTATGATTAATAAGTTACAGTACTGATGTATCTGGATTTGATATAATATCCCTTGGACTGTATTATATGGGTAGATGCATTGAATAACTAATACAAGAATAACCTTGTTACAGGAACATTGTCCAATCTCTTCAAGAAACAAGACATATTATTTCAGCAGTGACTTACAGAACTTGGCACAAGGCTGTATTTGGTTCATAATGATGTGAAAGGAAGTTTATAAGTATACTGTATAAATAACATACAGTAACTAAACTTGAAATCAAACTGTATAATCAAATGCATATATTTCCATTCAGTTCATACAGTCATTACCATTCTAACATAAAATTCTGTAATATAGTTCCTGTTTAAAATTAAAACAATAAATGACAAAGTGATTCATGGCAAAAGAGGATCTATTTAAGCTATACATCCCTTATGAGTCTACATGCAATTACTGTCCCTTCATAACACAAGTATATTTGAGAGGACATTACATCACTCAGTAACCTACCGACTAGTTCATGATGTTTGGCATTAGTCTGTAAAATTGTCCTCCAATTGTTGCTGGGCTCAAATATGAACAGCAAATAACTAGCATTGACAAAGAGTAAATGCAGGATTGCTTTATACAAGTACAGTATGTAATATTTGAGTGGAGGAAAACAGATTTCACAAAAACACGGTGATCATGGAGAACCCTTGTGTAAATGATAAAAGTAAGTAAATAAAGCATAACTTTTCTTCATTACTTATCACTCTTTAAGTACTTGATTAATCTCACTGGACTCTTTTGCACCAAAAAACATGTCCCCCATGTGGCACATTACCCCTTTATGACCTTGTTGACTATACTCCTTGTGTATATGTATCCTCATGTCTATTTTATGCTCCTCCTCCATTCCACATACCAGTTCCACTTATAAATGTCAACTGTTCATACTATCTTGGTACCCAATGCTCTATATGGCTTAGTACAGTACTAGTTTTTGCAATACTTCATTGAACTGAAGTATATGGGTTGCTTTAATTTATCTCCTGAAAAAATAGCCACTTTCTTGACAGAAATTGATCAGTTCTTCTTACAACACATTACATTCTACATAATTCAACAGAAATTAAACTAGTGTACAATTTTAAAGATTCAAAGTGACTTGGTGAACCTTTGTGACAGGATGTATTCTCTTTTGATTAAACTTGATCTGTCTGAGGCTTCTGATCTGTATTTTCATGGTCTTTGCAACAATTCCCTCAAGTTTACTGTACTTAACAGGTAGATCACAGAGAGTGGTGGTTGGGCAGACCATTTCACATTTGGTTCCTCTCCAATTAAAGTCCCACAGGGATTAGTTATGGGCCAAGTTCAATTCAAGGTGAAGTTGGTAGCCTGTTATCTGCTTGATGCACAGAATCTTTTTCATTCCTATGCTGACAACATACAAATTTAAATTTAATGAACTAACATGACACAAGGAACAAACATAAACAGATGTAGTCCCAATTGACTGACATTAAAATCTGGATGTTGAGAAGGCTTAAAATAAACAATGGCAAGGCTGCAATCATAACTATCAATGAAACCTAAAGACATGACAATGCTGGAAATGTCTTGTTTCTCAAGGGGTGAGACTGAGTGGCTTGAGGAGTGCAGCATCTCTCCTGCGGGGAGGAAGCATACACAGAGAGGTCAGAAGAGCAAGGTCCAGGAGAATAGTGATAGGAGAGTAATACAAATTTGCAGTAGAGAGAAAGAGAGAGAGAGAGGCTATACTAAATCAATTAGAAAGGGGAAAGTTGGTGTAACAAAAGGCCTTTGATTCCATCATGTTCAAAAGTGTTGTCATCCTGTAATTTCTCTCAAAGTCCAAAGGAATGAATATTGCAATGGATAAATTGGTATAGAATTGCTGGATAACATCAACAAGAAATTTCAGATTATGTTTAGAAACAAATAAAATATGTCAATACCACAAATCCTTTTCAGGTATATTATATTGTATTTAAACAATGTTTTACGTGATTTAATCGGTTACCTAAACTAAAACATCACCGAAAAAGATGTGGATTTGGTGAAAATGAAGTGTTAATTTGAACAGAGTTTTTGCCATGTTTTGTATTATTATGCATGTAATTTCTCCAGTTAAAGGAGAATATATAAATACAGTACAAGGACACAAGTGATACACAGTAAAATAGTTATTACATAACATATACCTTATCAAATTACATCACAATTTCCATATGTTTCCACAAATGAGTATACATATTGTTAAATAATTAGTGTACTGCATTGTTAATGTCGGAATATAAAGAATCATATAAGTAATGACTAATATCAAGTTGGGAAAAAACTGACTACTGGTACACCGGTATTATATATGTTTTATGAACTAAATTGTACAGGTATTTAAGATTAATTTACTACTTTTCTTCTCATGCACCTTAATTCACATTCACATGTGTGTCTTATCATAACTGTGATTCAGTGTTTGTCTTCTGTTTCTTGTTTTACAGTACCATATACCTATACAGCATTAATGGTGTTGCTGCTTCATTAGTGTACATCCTGAGCACTCAGCTTATATATCTGTGTTAGTTGTGAATCATACACCTACTGTAAATGCTGCAAAAAAATTAGTGCATATCTTTATATGAGCAAAATATCATTTTTGTAGGTAATCTATCATGGATGTGAATGTAATTCAATTACATAGCATTTGTGAAGAACAGAGCTGTGTAATCCCTTATAAAGAGGGTCTTCTTCTTTAAATCAACCTCAAAGAAAGAACTTTGAATAATTTCATATAATATATTTGGGACACTGAAACTTTGTCTTTAATATTCATGGTGCAGGAATGTGGTTAACCCATCACCCATCATATATACTATAGTTGCTTCAGTGGTTACCATTTGTGAGACAAGTTACATTGTGGGGAAGGGAAGGATAGACTTATTACTTAATCTCCCAGGGGTAGGCGGTGAAATAACCATTTTGAAAGTGTAGCTATTAATAGCAAGTAGTCATTGCTCTTATACCATGGCCATCCTCTTGTGGGAATTTTGTAAGGAGCAAGGAATCAGCAACTGACTGATTGACTAATTAATATTCTTCAGTAACTGAGAGTAACAAATACATTTGTCTAAATATATATGTCATTACAATAAAATGAGAAACCTACAAATTATCTTGTAAAATAAGTATGTCTGTTTAAATATAGGTTCAAAAAAGAAAATGTATCAATTTTAATGTGATTATGTCTGGTGTGTCAATATAATCCCATAAAACCAGTCCTTTTTCATTCCATCTCAGTGAAGAACTATAAAAATATGAAGGACGATGGCAAAGTGTGCAAAAAAAAAAAAAATAAAAAAAAAAAGGAAAAAGGTGATATAGAATGAAAACATTTTGACAATGTTAGCCCTCATTTACAATTCCTGATTCATTAACAACTACATTACACATACAAACTTTCTACGTGATTCACACATCAATATTTCTCCAATCCTGCCATGTACAAGTGTGAGTGATGTATCCAAACTTAGTAATGTGAAGGTACAGTACTTGTATTGAGGAATGGAAAGACTGACCTGAAGCAGTGACCTTATATCCACAACTTTATATAACACTCTTCTACCTCAAAGAATATGCAATATAACCAAAACTAAATTCCTAACAAAATACAACAGTGCAACATTTATTAATTTCTCTCACACACATTCTTCTACATACTGTATTACCTTATGAGCTCATTCACAACCACTACCTGAAATGGCACTAAAAAGCTCGTGGCTCTCAGCACAAAATTCATGCATACATAAAGAGTCAGAAAGGATGAAAACTGAGAAGTGCTACTTGACTTGGGATAGTACACAAAGATCAATGGGAGAAGATAAAAAGTGTGGCAAACTGAATGAGGAAGCTTTAAGAGGATGATGACTTGACAAAAGAATGCACAAGGGATGATGAGGAAGGTTGGAAATTTGTGGAAAAGAAAAGCTCTATAATCTCACGGATATTGATATGGTAAAATAGGAGGTTATCAAAACCTGATTGACAACTGGCAAACTTATCTACAGTAGTAGTTACATAGCCTTGATTGTATTCACACTATCACACACGTATTGTCACAATTAGATCACACTAGCAGTGAGAAGCCATGTATATACGATACAAGTGTGTAAAAATATGTTCACTTCCTTGGTCTACATACACAAATAAAAAGGCATTCCTCTGTAGTGTCATAGTATCAACGACAATTTTTCCATAAGAATAAGTAAAGCTACTGTCCACTCAATCACTGCACTGAACTGAGACACAACAGCCTAGATGTCTATATTGTTCTGAGTGCAACTACATGATAATCAATGCTTGATGCTTATTACTAGTCTGCTTGGTTTGCATGCAGCTGCCAGCAAAACACTAAGACCAGCTAGCGTGGCTTACAGCTTCTAAGCTTTCTGGAGTAGATTATTATGCCCTGTATTATGCTCATCTTTCACTCTCCAACATGGCTCTCTCTCCAATGCATTGTGCTGAGACTACCGGGCTGATTTAAAGTTTTGTTGAGAGTCATAATCTTTATATTTTCATCAGGCAGGTTGCTGTTTCAGTCTGAGACAGTCACAAAGCACTACCTTGGGTGAATTCTGGCTGCAAAGCATTGGGATAGACCTGTGTTCAACATCTTTATTTAAAAAGTTCAAGGAACACTTGAATCACCACACAGCGTTTGGCTTTTAATTACAACTTTGAAAAAAAAAAAAAAAAAAAAAAAAAACTACCTGGTGCTTACTGTGGATTAACAAGGGGTGAGGTGTGGTGAGGAGTGGAGTGGCATGGTGGAGCATTGCATGGTGAATTGGGGTAGACGTGATGGAAGGATCACCAGATTAGGTCGAGTAACCCCCTAACAAACAGGGATATGAGCCACACCCACAGGTACGTTGAGCAGATGAAAAATAAATGACGAACCAAAAACTCCAGTGGATCATGAACCACTCGTGCTCCTGTCAAACTGCGCACATTATTTGGTGATGCAGCACCCGGCGAGTGAGGTGTTGGGACATTAGGGAAGCTCCCTGTGTCATAATACTCTTGTAGAATGGCTTCCTTTTCTTCATAGCGTGAATACAGCCACTTTGTCAGCGCCTCCTCCTCACGTGGGATCTTGAAATGAAAATGTCACTTAATCAAGGAATATTTATATCCAACATGAGGTATAAACACATAATTTTAGGTTCCTATATAACTCTATGCATGAAGGAGTACAATTTGCTGAGTGTTGATAGATTGTATTGACTGTAGCACTTGGGCAGTTATTATTAGAACTGAAGATTCCATTTGCTCTTGTTATGATGTAATTATCTTCAAAGTAGAAGTAAATGCAGCTGACTGACCATGTAAAGAAATCAAGTACAGTACAATTTGTTTTGCCTCTCCTAACCAATGACAAAAACAGTTTTGAAAACAACCGAAATATTGATTTTGTTCCAATGTATAATACTTGACAAATGGGCCAGTGTTCAAGACTTTAAAGATTAATCCACTGTAGGAATTTACTTCACAGAACACAGCTGTCTCACCTCCTCTATGTTGTACCGACGATAGTGGAAAATTGTTTCACATGAAGGCCGCAATCCTGTGAAGATGTTTAAGAGATCTAGTGGCCGGCCACCAGGGTAGGCTATGGTTGCATCCACTACATATCGAATTCCATCACCTTCACCTGTAAGTTAGAGAACCCTCAACCAATCAGTCAGTTAAAGTGCTCAGTCCTTTATAGGAAAAATGGCAATGATGAAAATTTTTAATGCCTTCATTCAAAACAAATGGTGAAAACCAGACCTATGTGACTGAAGTCTTCGCTGACTTGGCTACTGTATACAGTACTTTCATTTATCTTTGACTTACTGTTATGTTTCTCTGTAGCTGCATTATCAAGAATGACCTTGAGTGCACCCACACGGGGAAGGGCAACATTTTCCAGCTGAGGAAGGTTGTTTTTCACAGCATATCTCTGACTAGAAGGTTTTCGGTTCTTAAGAAAGCCACCCTCAGGGAACAGCACCAGCCACTTGCGGTCTCGGGGAAGGTAGAAATCATGTAAGTGTTGTCCAAGCAACTTTAGGGACATCTCTCGATGCTCTTTGCCCTGTAATATAATAACCCAGTGATCAGAGTTGGAAGTATAGAAAGCATATTAATATCAAGCTTGATCCACAAGGGTTTTCCATTATTCTAAGGAACATATTTATACTAAATAATCACTATGACTACTAAACATGATTCAATCACTTCTGTAAACCAGTTATATCATTTGTGCAAGGATTCAATATTGTAATTCAAGAATGCTGTATTACCATTTAGGCTAATAAGAGACAAGAGGATGGAAAAGTAACTCACAGCATGGATAAAGAAGTCTCCATGAGCCCAAGAAACAATGCCAAAGTTGGTGTAGCGGAAGACATGGTCCATGATCCACATAATATTGTCAGATAGGTTCTGACGTGAGTTAAAGGCAGCCATGATGAGGGGAACGTCAGAAGTAGACTGGTGGTTGAATAGCACCAGTGTCCGCTCACATACTAAGTCCCACACCTGTATGTTCATTGAGAATAATAAATTAGCATGGTATGTTTGTATTAACATTTCATGTTAAATATCTGATTAACTTAATTAATGACAACATTGCAGTATCAGTATAAAATAAGTGTGTCAAAAATATTATTTTCCTGAATTATATACAATCTCAAAATCTATTATTGTGCAATTGCTGTCCCTCCTTAATTAACTTACACAAATACATGCATACAAACAAAGCAAATAATGGGAGTGTCAGTTTATCAGTGACTATAACTCACATCATCACCAAGCTCAATTATGTGGTATCCTGCACTGTATGACCAGAGGGCCACCATTGACAGTAGCCAGCGAAACATTACACCTTCCAACAACCAGTAAGTAGACTTTGATACCAATTTGAGAGGCTGCAGCACAAACACCCAACAGAAGTGAACGGGTATGCAGTAGAAATTGTTGACAGTCCAAAAGATAAAGCGTAAGGCAGCCCTCACACACAAGTATATTCTGAAGGACAAAACAGATAGTAACAATAAATATCTCACCTTTACACAGGTTTTACTCACTGTTCATTACCAGTAGTAAAAATAATTAAAATATAAAGAAAAGCATACACAATACACTTAGAAATATCTGATCCATATTCAGTCGAGTCATAACAAGCAATATTTTCAACAGATTTAACAAAATGCCAATCGACTATGTAACTGTCTATTACTCTCAATGTTGTCTAATAGAGTTAACTGTTCATTCCTGGCTCTTGACTTTTTATAATTAAAAATATGTTTTTAAATTAAATTAATAATTCTTCCCATGGTTAAAATGTAAAGTCAATAATCTGTGTCCATGAACTATTCTTTTATTCTTCCATTTTACTCTTGTTTAATAATTTGCAACAAGGAACACAATAATGTAGGGTAAAGCTGACAAGTACATACTGTACTAATAAAATACCATAATAAATACAGTACTGTAACTCATTTCTACAGTATCCATAAACTAACTATAAAGCCATTAACTTCATTTCCTGCTGGTAGATGTGAACCAAGTAAGAGTTATAGTCAACACCTTAAATGGTCAACCATACCAAAATGTACCTCTCCAGGTTGGCCAAACTAATAACTTTTTACCCCTAAATAAGGTCTCTTATGGTACAAATAACAAGCACACACACAATAAAATCTTATTATCATGTCCCGTGGGTGGAAAAGTATAACCAAACAACAATCAAGTGGACCTGAGATATCGGGACCTTTGAATATGATTTTCATAGATCAATGTACAATACCCACGTAGGGGGAGCTACTGAAATGTGTACATCTACATACTAGACCAAATAATTGTTCAAATAGCCTGCGTCTACAGCATCCTGAAATGTCAAATGAAATCAATCGTACATGGAATAACTCAGCAGCTAATAAGCATGGCCTTACAACAAACCATTACTTCCCCTCCACCACTGCTCACTCTACTTACATTTGGCACACTTTCCAGCAAAGTGATGGACTGAAGAGATATCAACAATATGATAAAATCTCCCATCTATTTCAGCTTTCCCTATTATTAAACAATAAGAACTGTATGTCATTGTATTTCATGCTTAAAAAAAGCAACAAAAATAATAAAATACACTGTACTGCAATGAGTAGTATTTTACCAAATATATACAGTTCGTGTATTAAACTTAAGTAACTAAACGAGCCATAATGCACCTTCCAAGTACTGTATAATAGATCAACTGTTCTCATAAGGGTAACGATTCAAATACAATAGCTATTTTTTCTTCCATACAGAGAAGAAAGCAACCAGAATTTTTCTGCATCCATATATGCATGTACTGTACCTCCTAAAAGTATTGTTAAAATAATGTGCTGTAAAATCTGCCACACCGGACGATATTATTTGATACATGTTGCGTGAGGTGGCAAAAAGTTCTGTTCATTTCGCCATCCTTCTTACCACACTTTAATGATAGTTTTTGGAGCTACATTACAGTATATAGTATATGAAATAATCCTGAAGGTTTTGGGATGGCTACCCTATGTAGGATATTCTTGGGAGTGAGCAAAACATCAGTGATATTGAGTAAATTATTGACATAATTTGTAAATAATGGTGAATTGCACAACTGGCACATTTAATGGGGATGGGGATGTTATTGCCATGTTTAGTAGCCTATTAGGACACACAGGGATTAAGAAACCTGAATTTATAAATTTCTGACAACAAGGACACTACATAAAATTTTTCATGACAGTTTATTCCAGTACAAAATATGGTTACTAGAAGTTGTAGAGGTATACACTGCAGTCCAAACACAGAATATAAAATTATAATCAGCGTAATGTACAGTACCGGTACTGTATATCTTCTTGATAATAATGTAAGGATAGTACAGTATAAAGCTAAACATAATAATGGCCTTGAAGACAATTTGATGTGGAAAAAAGGTTTGGTTACCAGGTTATATTCTAGCAGAACAAGCTTACCCTAATAATTTTCTAAACAGGTATTTACTTACCTCTCAGGGTCGAGTCGTCGACGAGGAGTGTTTAGTGCCATGATGAGATGGTGGAGTGCATGCAGAGGTCAGGAGAAACAGTTGTGACAGAGCTGGGAAGAAGAGTGACAAAGTTCACCGATCAAGAGGTGAAGACAGCTTCACCAAGTGGTCACTCTTGCCATTATCTTGGAAAAGATAATACAGTACCATAAGAGTGGAGAATCTGAGTGCAGTAACTATACTTGTTTCACAGGCCTACTTTATGACAACAATTAAAACTTTCAGTATATGTGAAAAAATGACTACATACAGATCACATGTAGTTTAAAAAAAAAAAAAAGCATAGACTATTATTATCTGACACTGTTGATACAGTGGGACAGAAATCATGAACAATATCCACACAGTCCAAAAAAAAACATGCTAACATTATTATTGCCCTAGAGTATCTACATCAAATTACTGTATTGTAATGAAGCATGATGAGAGACATCTAACCATTATGTATCATAAGATGATCATACTGTAGAGTAATAATAAACACAGCAGAGATTAATGCCACTTCTCTGATAACAGGAAGGTAGCTGTATCTAATCTGTATAGGTCAATGTGTTCTTCTGCCTTGAAACGTCCTTTACATTATGCATTAAAAGTAACCCACTATAATGAACAACCAGAGAAATCAGGATATGGAATGTATAGGTATATTTTTTTTTATAGGCACAGTTGAATAATGCTGTTTTTTATCACCTTACTATGTTTCTTAAAGTCCCTCCATCAACACTACAGTAGTATTGTAAATCAGATTTCTTTATTGTGAGAATAGCCTACATGTATAGTTATATGTATAGAACAGAGTAAACCATTGTACAAAAAATAGTTGGTGGCAACTTTACCTGTCAATGGTGGGGTAGAAATTTTTGACTGTGATTATATATATACAGGATATATACTGTACAACTTTGCATTTATAATTTTTTTTTAACACAGTACAGTATGGCATTCACTCACTCAGTCAGACAGACAAACCACACCAACACACAAATGAAATGGACACTTGTTCAACAAATATGACATGTTTCTATTCACACCAACCGGAGGCCCTGCGTAGCGCCATCTGCTGGTGGAACGGGGCCTAGAATATCTTCCAAACAAGTAAGTAAGTAACCATTCCTAACCAAATACACACCAAGGTATTGTTATAGACACAATTCTGAGGTTAAACTCTAAGGATTTGCTCCGTTACTGACTCACATGTATCGTATATAAAGGATACGAACACTCGGAAAAAACTCACATGTATCGTATAATTTTAAAGGATACGAACACTCGGAAAAAACTCACATGTATCGTATAATTCTAAAGGATACGAACACTCGGAAAAAACATGACAGGGAAGTGTCGTCATTTTTCACGAGCCATTTAATAACACTAAAGGGGAGGTCATATTTTTGGTAATTTGGAGGACTACATAATCCTCCAGACAAAATTAAAAAACAGATTCCTTATTAGTAACACCAAGGTGACCTATTTCATGGCATAGTTTGAGGGAATCAAAGTCCTCCAATTTACAAAAAATTATTTTCTCCCCTAACCCTTAATTAAGGAGATGGTATACTTTTGGTACATTGGAGAATTTTGATTCCTCCAAAGTATGCCAGGAAACAGAACCAGGTTAACAAAAATAATGGTAGTCTGTTACTTGGAATAGTTTGGAGGAATCATTGCTCCAGATTTACCCTTAGTGTACTACCCCCTTAATTCATGGTGTATACGATGGCATCATACCGGTACAATGACTCCATACGAATCTTCGGTATATTTACAGAAGTAGTTCATTCACTATATTGTATATTTTATTATCATTACCCACTATTTTGGACCATTCTGATGCACTTTTCATCTATTGTGTTTCTCTCGGAGATGCCCCGTTTTACAAACATAATTTGGAAATTAGTCTGACCTAACCTAACCCAGACCACAGCAGACTACTGGAACCTCACTTGGGCAAACTACTAGGACCTAACCAGTGTAAACTATTATAAAGTGACCGGGGCAAATTCCTGGGACCTAGCCAGATGTGGTAACGCTGCACGGCCCTAGCCAACAATGCAGTACTTCTTTAATAATACCGAATCTTCTTACATATGGAAATAAATCTGTTCTTTACACCATGAATGTTCCTGTATATTGGGTTGTATTCAAGAACATCCGTGGTGTATACGATGATGTGGTACCGATACGATGGCCCTGTTGTTTATCCATATTCAAGAACATCAAATGTGTATACGATGATGTGGTACAGATACGATGGCCCTGTTGTTTATCCATATTCAAGAACATCCAGTGTATATACGATGGTGTGGTACCGATACGATGGCCCTGTTTCTTGTCTATGGGGCCGTCGTACCTGTACCACACCATCGTATACACCACGAATGTTCTTGCATACCGCCCATAATTTTAATGATAAATAATAGGGAGTTACCTGAAAATAGTTGATGGAGGCCAAATATATATATTATACATATTTGTATCATTACTTTAATATGAAGAGTAAGTCTGTACATTCACCTTACTTAATAACACCACTAGAACCATACAGTATCAAATTAAAACTCCATAAAACCTTAATAAGTGTTATAAGGTGAATGTAAACACTGACAACAATGTTTTCAGATGGTGGTAGTGGTGGTGGTGTTTAATTCGGCTCAAACATCTTACAAACAGGGCTTCCATGAGTTGATGAAATCTTACCCTAGATTTTTGTCGATTTTACCCTAGATTCGAGTGTTTTATTATCCTAGATTGTTGAAGTTGTCCATTAATTGTTGATTACTGTACTATCATACATAAGTTTATATATTGCCCCCCCCCCGCCCCCAACACACAGGAAAAAAACATATGCATCTTAAATTGATGGGTATATTATTCAGAAATATGCAGTTGTAGCAATATACTCTAAAAAATTATACTCCCTATGCTTTTCTATTTCATATGCCTATTGTAATATGAAATGAAGTCCTATAAACAAGACAAGTAAAATGTAAAAACAATTACATTGCATGAACTAAAGAATAAAGGGTTGTTTTTCTTATAAAAAAACACACAAAATATAATGTAGATATAGACAGCTAGCAAAAATGTATACCTCATACAGTTTTACATTCACATAGCAACTGTTTGAAAGATGCAATAATATAAAAGGCGTAAAAGCACTCATGGTTATGCTTAGAATATTCGTACATACGACATATTTACTTATGGATGGCTCCTGATTGCACCCTCACATTACCAAACGGGAATAGTTCAGAAGAAGAAAAGGCGGAAAAATCCTCATGATTATACGCAATATTCATCCTTACGAACTATTTACGTAAGGATCAAAGTCACATGAGTTCCAGTAGGTTGGTACCCACCTCCCTATCCCTGGCACCCGGGTCTGCTCATACAAGTCACGGGGATGATATGTACAGTACATGAATTGGACACGGTTGAATGAGAACCATATTATTTGGCACCATCCCAGGCACACCTATCCATAGGTCCTAGGACGGCAGATTACCCTAGAATTACTCTAGTCTATGCATTACCCTAAACACTACCCTAGGAAGAGTCAAATTACCCTAGTTTAGGGTATTTTATCTTAAAATGGAAGCACTGCTTACAAACCAAACTACACATATTTATTACACTTATTACACATTATCTTATTTATTTTGAAGCACTGGAGTATAGAATATAATTATTTCATCAAGTTGTTAGTGTACTATATATATATTTAAGGTGTTGTTGTTTGTATACTTAGATTTCTTATCAGTGAAGCGATAAACAAATAATACCGAAAAAGTATTTACTGACCGGTAGTATAAATACTTATTTACTTCATCACATGCATGATGTTTAGTCACGGAATGATACTGCAAATATAAACAATTTAAATCAAGCATAAGTTGACAAATATAACAACAGAATATGATAATAATTATGATATGAACACCGTTGAAAAGGTTACACAGGCTGAGTGAGTACACAACCCGGCATTACGTTAATGGCTACGCTTGTTTTGTCAAGGGTAAACACTCAATCTGAGATTGTTACCAAGGGTAACCAACAAGCTAGGATGTTGTCAGTAGCAATGACTCAACACAGTGTGGGTGCCAGTGTTTCATGGTCGTTGTTAGGAAGGGATAATCATAGTAAGTCTAAGACATTTGTAAAAATTGTACCTAAACATTTAAAGTTAAAGGAGTCAACTTCAAAATAATCAGAGTTATATATTTAGCAATTAATCTGTTATATGCAATACTGATTTGACATATTTATTATCATATGGAATGTATAATATGTGCGTTATGTGTGTATACTTGGTGTGATAGGATCTTCAATGCCGATATTATTATATTATCATCCATTGTAAGTACCGGTAAGTGTCAACATATCATTAGGCCTAATAATACAGACTTAAGCTAATATTATAATGGACTGATGATATTGTTTAAGTCATGTAGGCCTACTTTAGAGTGAAATCTTACTCTTTGGGCTCCCTGTACACGTGGCCACTTTGCAACGTTGCTTGATAACGCTTCAGTAGTGCTACACACGAGCGTTGGTGTGGCGCTGAGCGTTAGTGGTGCTGCTACCCTGTCTGCAGCGCTACTTTTCTGTGGTTGTCCCAGTTCGTGGCTGTGAGCGAAGGCCTCCATTCTCTGTCAGTATTTACCAACGGTAGCGTTTCTCAGCTGTGTTGCTAAATAAGCCACGTGTGAAGGGGGATTTGGGTTGTTTTGATCAATAGACTTACCTCTTTATCATTCCCTATAATGTGGTCACCTGCCAGGCCTTTCTACTCAGTTGTCAGTACCCTTGTTTTCCCCCTTGTCTGACATCCTTAACGAGTCCTCTCACTTTCTATTAACTCCATTATGCTCTTTTTACAGTATAAGAGTATTACACTGTGCTGGATGGTGTTGTGATGTTACAGAGTTGATTTAATTCATTGTTTATTCCTATTTCATGTACAGTACAGATAATACAAAGAGTCGTTGCTGATAGACAGTAAATACCTCCAGAGTCAGTATGGTAGAAAGCCTTCATGGTCTTTCGTTCTGAGACAGAGAGGGTTTGCAGCAATATCAGTGTTGCCGTGTGTGTTTGAGAGAGAGAGAGAGAGAGAGAGAGAGAGAGAGAGAGAGAGAGAGAGAGAGAGAGAGTGTGTGTGTGTGTGTGTGTGTGTAACCTCATTAACTATGGTCCAGAAGTCTGACATGCTTGGCTTCTACAGTGAATAGAACGTATCCATCCTTCTTTTCATTTACTTATCTTTCCACAGAGTAAACTACATTGGTAATAATTTCTGTCAAACTCAGTACAGAAATCAGACGAGTTAATGCAAAAAAGTTATTGTATATATAGATACTTACATTGTACGTACAGTCACGAGCACTAATAAGTATTCAGGTGTGCTTCGAATACCTAGAGACAGTAAATAGATACACAATAAGATCTCCATTCTAATTAATTTATTGGTGAATTGGACGGTTCGAAGCTTCAACCAAAGCTGTATACTTATTAGTGTTCGTGACTGTACAGAACCTCTCCTCTCCCCTACATCATATTATTAACCCTCATCCATCATGATTAATTAAACAGTTACTCTACTCTTGTTACATTAGAGCTCCTTGATTCATCCTAAATCTGCCGGGAAAAAGGACCAGATTAACAAAACTAATGGTATCCTGTTGCTTGGAATAGTGTGTAGGAATTAGTTGCTATAGATTTGCCAACACTGTACAACTACTCCTTAAGGGGGAAGTTTGGTGTAGGTAAATCTGGAGCAACTGAATTCTCCAAACTATTCCAAGCAACAGAACACCATTATTTTTGCTCATCTGGTCCTGTTTCCTAGCATACTTTGGAGGAATCAAGGCACTCCAATGTAACAAAAAAGAATTACCACCTTAAGGATATTGTAACATTTCTGTGGTAGTCAAACAAATAAAACCTTGTAATAAATATCTTGTCCAAAAATGACTGGCATAAAATAATAATAATAATAATAATGATAATAACAATAAGAGAGAGAATAGAACCTTTCTTATTCTGAATGTTGGAAAAAATAAATATATATATATCTAAAATTAATGTGGTTGGATCAATATATAGTTTAGAAATAAATAATAGGTACGGTAGCAAAACTTATTGATTATTATATTTATTTATGTTAGTTAGTATTTCTTATTTGTCTATCTGTCTGTTTGTTTGTCTGACTCTTGGTGCTTTCATGGGAAAAGTATAAGACAAGTATCAGCTGCCCAAGTCATATAAGAAACAAACTTATACTATAGAATGTCATTGACCTAACCTGTATTACTGAACCTCAACCCTGGTACCCTGACCTGGCATGACTCACACTAAGGGTTTGTTTGTTCAAGGGTGACATGTTAAAAAGGGCAATTCATTAAGGGTGACTTGTTATTAAGGTCAAGGATGACATATTAGAAAGGGTGACATGTTAAAAAGGGCAATTAAGGTTGACATGTTTGAAAGGGCAAGGCTGACATTAAAAACGGCAAGGATGACATGTTAGAAAGGGCAAGGGTGACATGTTAAAAAGGGCAAAGGTGACATGTTAGAAAGGGCAAGGCTGACATTAAAAAGGGCAAGGGTGACATGTTAAAAAGATAAATTAAGGGCCATATTAAAAAGGGCAAGGGTGACATCTTAATTAGGGCAATTGAGGGTCACGTTAAAAAGGGCAAGGGTGACATGTTAGAAAGGGCAATTAAGGGTGACATGTTAAAAAGGGCAAGGGTGACATATTAAAAAGGGCAATTAATGGTGACATGTTAAAAAGGGCAAGGGTGACATGTTAGAAAGGGCAATTAAGGGTGACATGTTAAAAAGGGCAAGGGTGACATTAAACAGGGCAAGGATGACATAATATTAGTAAGGGTGACATGTTAAAAAGGGCAATTAAGGGTGACATGTTAAAAAGGGCAAGTGTTCCATTAAAAAGGGCAAGGATGACATTTTTTTTTTTTTTTTTTTGCCGAATGTACAGTTGCAATCCAAAATTTGTATCCAGGTCTCGTTGAAGTTTCGAATCATTTGACATACTAGTGAACCAATTACAATGCTTATCCTGTTTCATATTTTATTGAGCTCGCTTAAATACTCGATCAGGCTATTCGAAGCAAGCCTGGATACATATTTTGGATTGCGAGTGTACAGTTGAACACAGGAATTGGTGACACAGCCATGATAGAAGATGCTTGTCCCTCTCTCCAGTAAATATTGTCTGGTATTTGCTTATCGTCATCATCTCACATTATAGTGCCGACTCCACAGTGGTTTGTTTTGGTTTGCAAGCACCCTAACGAAAGAAACTGAACTGTGTAAATGACTCATGAGTGAATTATTTGATGAATTTGATGACTCCACTATGAAACTATGATAATAATGGAACTACCTGGCATATTTTGTTGGATATGGATACTGACTGAGTTTGTTGGATGTAATTAAGACTGACAAGAAGTGTGGGTATTTGGGGAGGATCCTAACAAACCAAAGCCACTGTGGAATCGGTCCATAGTTTCTGGTATACCATTCTGTTTGCTAAGGAATTTCATACAGGGAGGAGCTGAGCATTTTCCACCTGGGGGGGGTGTACCACAAATTTCTGTGTCCAACTGTACATGCTGCTGCGGACAGACACAATTAAAACAGACACACTTTTTTTTTTTATTATTATTATTATTTTTTTTTTTTTTTTTTTTTTTTTTTTTTTTTTTTTTTTTTTTTCACCTCCCCTCCACTATATTGAAAACTCCACCAAAATTCATATGCTACAATCTAAGGGACCCTGTGATCGTGTATGAGACCTGGTGGCTTTTGATTCCTCCTGACTATGCCACGAAACAAGCTCCTTCAATGTAGGTGTGTGTGTGTGTGTGTGTGTGTGTTTCGTGGCAATGTTTAAAGAACTCGCTAACCTACAATTATCTGACTATTTCAAAGGGGGGGGGCTTAAGTTATCGTGTTTTGTTATTCAGGTGTGTGTGTGTGTGTTTGTTATTCAGCTGTATCTGTTTGTTATTCAGCTGTGTGTGTTTGTTATTCAGATGTACCTGTTTGTTATTCAGTTGTATCTGTTTGTTATTCATTGTGTGTGTGCTTGTTATTCATTGTGTGTGTGTTTGTTATTCAGCTGTACCTGTTTGTTATTAATTGTGTGTGTATTTGTTATTCACTTGTGTGTTTGTTATTCATTGTGTGTATTTTTATTATTCACTTGTGTGTTTGTTATTCAGCTGTACCTGTTTGTTATTCAGTTATGTGTGTGTTATTCAATCGTATGTTTACACAATACATACTGCACAATCATGTTCCCAGATTAATGAAGTAATATCACCTTCTCTTTTATATCTTCTTTACCGTATATCAATTTGTGTAACTTATAAAATTAGTAAGGGGAGAAACTCTTGATGGTAAATTAAAGAGACAATGAATCCTACAAACTACTATGTAACAAAACCTATCCTTCCCTATTGGCAGCTCTAAAGTGATAATAATATGTTACCTGGGAGACAGATTGGTGGAATTGGTACCCCTAGAAATGACCACAACGAGACGAGGTTCGGAAACACAACTACAACTACGACGTCTTACCAAAATACACACACACACACACACAGTCACACACACACACACACACACACACACACACACACACACACACACACACACACACAGACACACACACACACACACACACACACACACACACACACACACAAACAGTCACACACACACACACACATTTTTTTCCAGCTGTGTATAATGTTTTACAACGTGTACTGACAGCCTCTTAATTCTGATGTTTCTATGATATTCCCCTTGTGATGTTCTTTAATTAAGGGGAGAACCTCTTTTTTTTTGGAAAATTAGAGGGCTATTGAATCCTCCAAACTATGTCTTGAAACAGATCTCCATTTAGTAACATGAACGTTATTTGTTTCCTGGCATAGTTTGGAGGAATCAGTAGCCTTCCATTTGACCCAAAAAGATGTTCTTCCCTAATATAAAGTAACCCACTCAACTCTTGATTGATTACTTTACCTTCACTAATTATGATTATAGTAAAAAGAGGAAAACAAGAAAATAATTATACAGTATATACCATAATTTTAGCCCTCCATTTGACCAAAAAGATGTTCTTCCCCAATATATAGTAACCCACTCAACTCTTGATCACTTTACCTTCACTAATTATGACTATAGTAAAAAGAGGAAAACAAGAAAATAATTATACAGTATATACCATAATTTTAGTAGTTACAAAATTACAATCTCGAGAGCACCTTTCGTTTTTTCACATAATTATTTTTACCAAGGCCTTCCCATCCTGAGTACAAAATAGCCGGGTCTTCTGCAATCCCATTTCTTTCGCTTCGTTCCAGGCTCTTGACAAGTTTTCCAAGGTTTCTCTTCCTTGTGATTTTGTGTATGATTTACCCACAAAATGAAGCAAGTTGGTCTGGATGGCCTGCTTGTGTGTGTGTGTGTGTGTGTGTGTGTGTGAGAGAGAGGGGGGGGGGTTAGGGAGGGAGAGAGAGGCAGAGAGGGACAGAAAGGGAGACAGACAGACAGACAAATAGACAGACAGACACAGACAGACTACTATAAACTGACGACCCCTTGGATGAGAGAGAGAGAGAGAGAGAGAGAGAGAGAGAGAGAGAGAGAGAGAGAGAGAGAGAGAGAGAGAGAGAGAGAGAGAGAGAGAGAGAGAGAGAGAGAGAGAGAGAGAGAGAGAGAGAGAGAGAGAGATAGGCATAGAGAGAGAGAGACAGACAGACAGACAGACAAGACAGACAAATAGACAGACAGACAGAAAGACTACTATAGACTGACAACCCCTACAGGATGGGAGAAGGTCTAATTGTTGCCCTTCTTGGGCCTCGTTACAGGAACACTCGCTTGTCCTCATTGGTTCTCGGTAATCAGGACGACCCAGATTGGCATGCTGATCCACCCACCTCCCATTGGCTGTCACTTGGTATTGCCGTGATGTGATTGGTGGAGTTGGCGAGGAGGGGGCGTGGTCTAGTTGGCATCCGAGCACCGTGATTGGTTAACTAGGGGAAGTGGGAGGGGCCAGGGTAGCATGACACCCCCACCCCCCTCCCCCGTGTGCCTGAAGGAGTGCCAGGGCGAACGGGGTCTCTGGCACTTCACATCAAGCTCTCCACGCAGTCATACATGCTGCCATCGCCTCACAAGTAAGTCCACACACACGTACTCAAACTCACTCACTCTCTCTCTCACTCCATCACAAGTAAGTCCACACACACACAGCCAAACTCACTCACTCACTCACTCACTCACTCACAAGTAAGTCCACACACACACATCCAAACTCACTCACTCACTCTCTCTCTCACTCACTCACAAGTAAGTCCACACACACACACACACGTACCCAAACTCTCTCACTCACTCTCTCACTCACTCACAAGTAAGTCCACACACACACACACACACACATCCAAACTCACTCACTCACTCACAAGTAAGTCCACACACACACACGTACCCAAACTCACTCACTCACTCGCTCACTCACTCACAAGTAAGTCCACACACACGTACTCAAACTCACTCATTCACTCTCTCTCACTCACAAGTAAGTCCACACACACGCATCCAAACTCATTCACTCTCTCACTCACGCTCTCATAAGTAAGTCCACACACGTACTCAAACTCACTCACTCACTCTCTCACTCACTCACATACACACACATACACACACATACCAAATTCACTCTCTCACTCACGCTCTCACAAGTACACACACACACACACACACACACACACACACACACACACACACACACACACACACACACACACACACACACACACACACACACACACACACACACACTATCATTATTATTATTATTACACACACACACACACACACACACACACACACACACACACACACACACACACACACACACACTGAGGTAAGTTTCGGTCGCAATATCTGTGGTATAATTGTGTCTAATCTAATTTCCATTTGATGCAGTTGTTTAATGCAAGAGTTTAGTTACAATATTACGATTAATGAGTGAAGGATGATAATAGTTACTCGTGGATAGATTATTATTATTTTTTTTTTTTTTTTTTTTTTTTCTATATGTTCCATTATTTTTACTTCACTTTTACGGGGCCCTGTGTTTTAGTCTGAAAATAGGAGGTAAACGAGTCCTCCTAATATTGCCATGAAACACCACCTGTATGGAAGGAGCTTGTTTTGTGGCATAGTCAGGAGGAATCAGAAGCCTGCAATTTTTTTCATACACGATCATGACAGGGTTCTTAATGTTGAGAAGGAGACTGTGAAACTCATTATACACTTTCTTACTCAAACATATTATTTTTATCTTTATTACTTTGCTTATCCATTTATTCATTTTACAGATATACATAATTTCTTACACATAACATATTTTTATCTTTATTATTTTTGCTTATCCATTTATTCATTTTACAGACATACATAAGTTCTTACACACAACATACATTTTTTTTTCTTTATTTATTCATTTATTCACATGACAGACACAAGTTCTTACACACTGCATACATTATTTTTTATGTGTAAATTTATTCACTTTACAGACATACACACGTTCTTACACACACCTATATTAATCCGTTTTTTTTTTTTTTTTTTTTCATTTTACAGACATATTCACAATCTTACATATTTTTTCTATATTTTGGGTTGTAAATCTGGAGCAACTGAATCCTCCAAACTATTCCAAGCAACAGAACACCATTATTTTTGTTCATCTGCTTCTGTTTCCTGGCATACTTTGGAGGAATCAAAACACTCCAATGTAACAAAAGTGAATTACCCCCTTAAGGACCCTGTGATCGTGTATAAAATTGGAGACTTCTGATTCCTCCTGACCATGCCACGAAACAAGCTCCTTCCCTATAATATTATATAGATGGTGTTTCGTGGCAATATTTGAAGGACTAATTTTTCTCCAACTTTTAGACTACATCACTCACTCTCTCACTCACTCACATACACACACACACACCAAATTCACTCTCTCACTCTCTCACTCACTCACATACACACACATACACACACACCAAATTCACTCTCTCACTCACGCTCTCACAAGTACACACACACACACACACACACACACACACACACACACACACACACACACACACACACACACACACACACACACACACACACACACTATTATTATTATTATTATTATTATTATTATTATTATTATTATTATTATTATCATAGAAGTCTACGGGAACCACGATCTGCTGTTCACTATTATTGTATTATTGAAACTCTTATTACTAGATGAGGATGAAAGGGAAGAGGGAAGAAGGGAAGGAGGAGGTGTAGGCAAGGGGTAACTAGGAAGGAAGGAAGGAAGGGAGGAAGGAAGGAGACGGAAGAAGGAAGAAAAGAAGGGAGAATAAAAGGGGAAGGGTGAGAAGGAGGAAGGAAAGAAGGAGAATAAAAGGGAAAGGAAGGAAGGAGAAAGGGGAAAGGTGGGAAGAAGGAAGGAAAGAAGGGAGAATAAAAGGGATAGGAAAATAGGAAGTAAGGAGAAAGGGGAAGGGAGGAGAGAGGAGAAGGGAGAATAAAAGGAAGAAAGGAAGGGAGAATAAAAGGGGAAGGAAGAAAGGAAGTAAGGAGAAAGGGGAAGGGTGGGATGAAGGAAGGAAAGAAGGGAGAATAAAAGGGAAAGGAAGGAAGGAGAAAGGGGAAGGGTGGGATGAAGGAAGGAAAGAAGGGAGAATAAAAGGGATAGGAAGATAGGAAGTAAGGAGAAAGGGGAAGGGAGGAGACAGGATAAGGGAGAATAAAAGGGAAAGGAAGGAAGGAGAAAGGGGAAGGGTGGGATGAAGGAAGAAAAGAAGGGAGAATAAAAGGGAAAGGAAGGAAGGAGAAAGGGGAAGGGTGGGAAGAAGGAAGGAAGGAGAAAAGAGAAGTTTAGCTGTCTTATTGTTGTTGTCACTAAAGCATCAGGAGTTGTAGTAAAAGTAGAGTGTTGTATTGTAGAGTTGTAGTAATAGTAGAGTGTTGTATTGTAGAGTTGTAGTAGTAGTAGTAGAGTGTTGTATTGTAGAGTTGTAGTAATAGTAGAGGTAGAGTTGTAGTAATAGAAGAGTGTTGTATTGTGTATTGTAGAGTTGTAGTAGTAGTAGTAGTAGAGTGTTGTATTGGTAGAGTTGTAGTAGTAGTAGAGTGTTGTATTGTAGAGTTGTAGTAATAGTAGAGTGTTGTATTGTAGAGTTGTAGTAGTAGTAGTAGAGTGTTGTATTGTAGAGTTGGTAGAGTAGAGTGTTGTTGTATTGTAGAGTTGTAGTAATAGTAGTAGAGTGTTGTATTGTAGAGTTGTAGTAGTAGTAGAGTGTTGTATTGTAGAGTTGTAGTAATAGTAGTAGTGTATTGTATTGTAGAGTTGTAGTAATAGAGTGTTGTATTGTAGAGTTGTAGTAGTAGAGTGTTGTATTGTGGTTAAGTACAATCCAACTTATCAAGGCAGATACTATGTACAGTTTTTGTTCGGAGTGGGTATGTGTGTTATTATTACTGGTAGTGTTTCTTTTTATTCACACAAGTCTTTCGTTTCTTTCTTAGTTTAGTTGTCAGGGTAGAGAGGTAAAGTCTTCAGTTCTCTTCTTTATTATGTATGTACACTCGCAATCCAAAATATGTATCCAGGCTTGCTTCGAATAGCCTGATCGAGTATGAAACGAGCACAGGCAAATATGAAACAGGATAAGCACTGTAATTGGTTCAATGGCTATGTCAAATGGTTCGAACTTCAACAAGACCTGGATATCAATTTTGGATTGCGACTGTACAGATAAATTACAGTTTATTTACAAGTTCCAACTCTTGCTCTGAGTCAAAGTGTAATTTAGACTTAAGGCACTGAGATATTATTAGACTAAGAAGTGAGAAGGGTAGAGAGAGAGAGAGAGAGAGAGAGAGAGAGAGAGAGAGAGAGAGAGAGAGAGAGAGAGAGAGGACGAGAGAGAGAGAGAGAGAGAGAGAGAGAGAGTAGCTATGTGTATGTTCTCTACGATATTGGTCTGACACACATACAGGCAAGATTCCTTCTGAGGTGATTACGTGACTGGTGACATATGACATATAATATGGGAAACTACTTTGCATCTAATTATATAAACATATATTATCCCTGAATACTTATCTACTTCAATACATGTAAATTTGGGTTTATCTATGCCATTCATTTTATATACTTCCTCTTTCTAACTAAGTATTCTTATATCAGTGACGATATTATATGTTAAGTGATGGAGATACTTGGTAATAATGTTTAAGGAGGTACTCTTGGCCATTTGGGAGGCTGACCTCAGTAACCTGTTTGACAAGGAGGTATAGTGCCAGTATGGTGGTATGGTGTTGGGTTATGGTGTCACATGGTGATATGTTGTTGAGAGTATGGTGTATGGGTGATGTAGTGATGATAATGAACAGTCAACTTTCTATGTGTGTGGGAACAACAACTCTAACTAAGCAGAATATGAGTCTGTTGACATCCACCTAAACAGGATATGTGCCAACAGTATTTCTATCTGTCTCTCCACTACTGACTTACTGACTTGTATTGACTGTTGTATCATGTATTTATGCAACTGATCTATCCATTATTAATTATTGGTATAGTAAGACTATATATGAGCCATGGATACAAGGAGAAGGATGCATGGATAGTATCGCCACAAACGTATAATTAATCTATTACATATTCTTGTGAGACGTGGGGATCGCTGGAGCTTCCGTCTTTTCCTCAGATTTTATTCATTTTTTTCTATAAGATACCCTAGGGGCTCTGTTGATTTTTGGGAGGTTTCTGGGTTTCAATAATACCGGTATCTCTGTACTTGTTTATATCCTGTGTGAAATATTTTTACACTAAACACTGTGTACTTTGAGTTGTAATTAGAGATCAACACACACACACACACACACACACACACACACACACACACACACACACACACACACACACACACACACACACACACACACACACACACACACACACACACACCACACACACACACAAGCACACACACACACACACACACACACACACACACACACACACACACACACACACACACACACACACACACACACACTGGTTTTATTTTTCATTGCCACTCATTATATTTGGTCAGGTACTTAAGGGGATAGTCATGCTTTTAATAGACTGTAGTGCCTCGATTCCTCCAAAGTATGCCAGGAAACAGACCCATATGAAGAAAATAATGGTATCGTGTTGTCTATAATAATTTGGAGGAATCATTTGCTCCAGATTTACCACCCAAAAC